>JANHZU010006678.1:315957-328606 GCA_032468055.1 Acrochordus granulatus | reverse complement strand
AGATGTTAGGGACAATCATTTCTACCTCAAATTCCATTGAAAATGATTTTTTGGTGAATATTTTTGGGGACGTGGAACAGATTATCTGACTTTTCATTGTTTCCTGTGGGAAACTGCGTTTCTTTTTACGAGCATTTCGCGCTAAGAGCGTTCTTCCGGAACGGATTAATCTTGTCTTGTGAGGCACCACTGTATAAGTATATATATATACACACACATTATGTGTGTGTATATATATATATATACACACACACTACATAAGGCTAGATGGAAAAAGATTTATATAAGATTTAGATCAGGAATAAGTTGGATTGTGCGTTTGGAGAAAATGAAAATGTGACATAGAAAAATAGTAACACTAGGATACAAAAGGATGAAACCAGGTATGACAGCATCTTTCCTGTGCATAATTGTTTATCCCTAAGGAAGTATCCAGAAGATTTTATCTGTTCAGCAAATATGTTAAACTTTTTAACCTAGTCAGCAGATACAGAACTGACCACAAAAACGTTATATGAAATTGATCTGTAATGTATTAGTGAATAGATGTTAAAAGCCTGTCTTTGCTGGATGGTACTTCACACACTATGTTTCAGTAATTCAAATCAAGAAACTAACCATTTCATACCACAGCTTTCTTCAACCTGATGCCCTCCAGAAATGTTATGTAGGTAAGAGCATATTATCAAGAATTCTGGGAAATCGAGTTTCAAGACAATTTCCATGTTAAAGACTGATCTACCGTGTTTTATTGATGCATAGAGTGTTTGCAGCTTTTTTTTTAATTGAACCTATTAGTATCCACAAAAGCTTCTCCAGCATCAAGGCTTTCCCCAGTAGCACAATAAACCTCTATTAGAAATAAATAATACCACTCTGCCTCAGGTACTTGAATGCAGGCCAAGTTACGTGGGAAGCTGGATGGCAACATCAGCATTATACATCTGATCTGATGAGGAATCACTGACATTTGATCAGCAAAAAATTAAGTCATGGTGAACTACCAAACATCATAATTCAAAGCTCTCTGTCTGAAATTGATTCTGGCAAATGATCCAATCTTTTCAGACAATTTATTGAAAAGAGAGGGGGGAGTGTGTCATAAATAGAAAAAAAGAGGATATATTGGACCTCTCTTTCTAGAGCCACCCACTTGTGGTTTGGGAATTGGCTATAATTAACAGAGTGGTCCCTCAGGAATATGGCTTTGGGGAAAAATTTCCCATGCACAAACTAAGCAGTGCTTGGCAGACTTTGGGGGCCTTCGAAGAACATTTCTCCTGATCATTCAGACTTAATGATGTTCCTGAAATCTTTTTGGGCTCATAATTAGTCGACTGAAAGCAGGCTTGTTTCCTGATAGTGTTTCCTCATAATAAGATGGCAAAAAGTCTTGGATCATCAAAACCAAGTAGATATCTTTCAGGTGTTTTTTAATTCTGAGGTTAGGATAGTTTGTAAAGGTGTGCCTGTTTGAAGAATAATATACTTCTCTAGCAGGCTTTTGGAACAATCAGGACAGTGCTCAAGTTGTTCTTCCTTCACTGCTCTGTAGAATGAAAGTCAAGTTAAAATTTATTACAGTCACTGATCCAGATTTCATTAAAAAGGGGGGGAATAGTTTAAAAATGTGAGTCATTTTTTTAAAAAAAGCCAGTATGGACTGAGAATATATCCTTTTCATTTTAGTAGCTGACAGGAACTATGTCTGGAGATAGAGACATGGCAACTGGACTTCTTTTCTTGTTGGTTAGAAATGTTCCGCTGCTTATCCAAGTAGTTTTTTTCAGTCTGAGAGTCTCATTTACGAGGTTTAGTAAGGTGAGATTTCAATTCATTCATCAAGAAGCATTTACATTAAATGGTGATAAATTACAGTTAGAGATGGCAACTTGTAGATTTTTAGATGTTATTAATCTGTAGCTTCCAGAAATCCAGAAAGACATAGACAGCTTCTCCATTTCCTGTTGAAAGTTTAGTATTGATATAGAGGCATTCAGTTAAGAAACTCAGAATATTTGCTAAAATATTGTTTCTATAATGAATTAACTCCATAGAGTTAAGAGAGGAACATTTTTTTTGCCTCAGAACTTGCCCAATTTTCAGATCATACTTGCTGACATTATGGAATATGATAACTTATAGAATGTCTACCTCTGATGAACACAATGAAACATCTCAATCTCTGTAAAATATTATTTAACATCTTCATACATATAGTATACAATTTGCAGTTCTACCACAAAACTCAAACCAGTCTCCCAAAGCATACCAGTCGCTAGGTTGTTTCTGCTGATGGCTACTAAAGACTTTTGTGGTCTGACGACTAGATTTCTTTAGAAGCATCTTCTTTGACATCTTTCTTCCAACTCTCTTACCTGTGAATTTTCAGTGAACTGAAAGGTTATGGAGCCAAGCCTTTGTTCTGGTAGCACCACACTTTATTCTTTCTTCAGAAATCTTGGCCATTTTTCATTTGCTATGTCAGTAGCTGTACAAAGAGATGATATTTATAGGGAAGATTTATATGCCCAACTGAAAGTTCTTACTTTCATATTTATGCTGATATTTCTAAAGTTAAAAGAACTGACTATAAATGCATTTGTTTCATTGATTTAGTTAAAACGATTTTCAATTTTGTTGCAATTTTAGCTTGTTATTTTAAGGATGCTTTCAGGGATTGGTGTGAACTACATTTGTTAGCTTTATTGATATTTTTAAGAAATGATTTTCAGTTTTATTGTGACAATTTTAATTGTGATGTCCTGCACTGATGACTAATTTAATAGCACTGAAATTGCAGAAACTAAAAAAAGGCATAAAGAAGTAGGAGACTCTTACTTTAATTGAAAGTTAATTAAGTCCAATCAGTATAGTCTGTTGTTTACAATTCAGGTGAAAGCAATCTTTTAGTGTCTAGAGGATACGTTTAACATTTTTGAGGGAATGAGTGTCACTGAAGATAGGACAATGATGCAAAGTGAGTGGGCTATATCATTCACTTGGATAGGATCAAGATTTTCCGTACTACTAGGCCTTTCTTGGAGGGGCAAGGGGTTTACTTTTCTAACTATTCTAAGTTAAGGTTATCATACACTATACTGGTTTGGTAGCAAGGAGAGAGGCTTGTAATTTAATACTGTAAACATTGTTTTAAGTGGCATACACATTTTATTTCATGCTGCAAACACTTGTGATGCTAGACACATTGATTCAAATTATAGGATCTTTTGATTTTAAAATACTGGTTCAGGCCCACATCCAAAGGAGCCACAACTGATTTAATGAACCATTTGCAATGTATTATGGCAGAGGTACAAAATAAGCAAACAAATATATTTTGTTCACTGCAAACTGTAGGATGCCCGACAGTACTGAACTCTTCTCTAGAACATACTATATTATTAAAGTTGAAACAGCAATGCAATCAAAGCCCTGCCCCATTTTTATGTCTAACAAATATAAAATGGGTGTGTTTTTGATCACACGGTCATGAATTTTTTGAGCCACCTAATGAATGTCCCACATTCCAAGCTAGTTTTTTCCAGTTCGTTGAATTCCATGTGTTGGAAATGGGTTACGGTTCCCCAAAGTCTCAGTCTAAGTCTAAACAGTACCGATTCCTTCATAGGTCATCCTTTTGCAAGACCACTGACTAACTTTGTTTTCATATTTGTCTCGCTTGTGGTGGTGTATTATGGCAGATAGCAGTTCTCTCTGGTTCAGAGGGACCAAGATTTTGAGATCGAATCCAAACTAAACATAGGAGTTAAACAGGGGCTGTGAAATTCAGAACTTGTTTCAGTACAAACTTGTGCAATCCAATATAATTCTGCAATTCGGAGAGCAAAATGCATTCCTTGGGATTGTCTTGGCTGTATTGCCTTGATGTTAAATACCAGTATGCTTATCATCTACTTGTGTTTTCTCATTTGTTACAACCTACATCAATGTTTCTCAGTGTTGGAGCCTAAAAGATTTTAAGCTAAAAATCTAAATTTTTTAGATTTTTAGATTTTTTTTAAAATCTGAAAATCTAAATTTTTAGCCTAAATTATGAATTGCTTTCATAATTCCCCAGCTATCATGCCCTACAGATATGTTGGGACCACAATTCCCAGAATTGTCAAGTGACATTGCCATCCTTCCCCATTCATTTGCTTTTTTCCTTTGAGTTCATCCTACCAATCTGCTCAGGGGAGAAGGAAATGTAAAGAGAGATCATGCTCAATCTCCTTATTACTGCTCATTCACTTGAGAAAGAGACTCAGTACAATTAGGGCCTTGTAGGATTTGGCAGAGAAAGCTTATGTATAGGCACAAATCTTGGTAAATGGCAATAGTGTTTCAATCTGATGCCAGCTCTGTGATAAAGTCCCAGAATTCCATCTTAGATTTGTTTAGTAGAATGTAGATTGCTGGTGGTAGATCCTTTTCCATTTCCCTAACCAAAGGCAGCCTGTTTTCTTCCTACATGTGCCACTGCAGATTGCTTTTTGAAACTCAGATCAGTTTCAAAAGGCATTTTTCAGAGGGTTGGCATCAGAATATTTACTGGGTTAGGGAGAGTTAGAGTTGCATGCCTGTAAGTCCTTAACAGCAACTGGAAGCTGGAGGGGCAATATTGGGGAACTTGATGTTAGAGTAGAATTAGACCTGCTGTTAGATCCTTAAATGCCTGGTATGCTTTTCTGGGGGCCGGGGGGGTCTCACATCAGGAACAAAGAGGCAAAAAGGGCCTCATGCCAAGGAAGCATTCATTCCTCTCTGTGTGTGCTGCTTTTGAAGCACAGATGAAAAATAATGGTGCAGTGGTGCATTCTGTGGGCATAAAGAAAAGAAGGGGTGAAGGACAGTGGCTGTGTGGTGTCTTAATCAGATGCAGATCTCCCTAAGAGCATCAGACCATCAAATGCTTCTGTTGCTCTTCCCTACCCCCTTTCCTTATTTTCAGCTGTCATGTACCTTCAGCCAAGCTCTGAATAGGCAGAGATGGATTCAGGGCTTTATTGAAAGATCATACAGGATGACTGCAAAATCCCATTACTTGTTGATTAAGTATTGATTGCCTCAGTATTAACAAGCTAGCTAATATGAAGTGACCTCTGAGGCCACTGGCTGGGAGAAAGGGAAGGTAGGGGAACACAATTACTAAAACAGGCAGGCAGATGAATCAAAGGGCCAGCTCAGCTTTTGGCTTTTAGCTTTGGTTAAAATGTCACACTCAACAGTATAGATCAATGGCCCCTTTATTTCTTTGCCGCCGTCTTATTACCATCATGAGACTACCTACTTTGACGCTTTTTAATGACCCTCTGAACCTCATGCTCTGCTTGCCTACTGACTTTAGTCAAAGAAGAAGCCCATCTCTAGCTTTCCTTCCTCCTTCCCCCTGTTAACTTGGTGCTCTTATCCTCTGCTTGGTTTCCCCTCCTCCTGGTGCTTTTTCCCCAATCCTGATTTTGGGGTGGCTAAACAGGCCTTCTTCTGTGCCTGCAGAGTGGGAGCAACAAGGTATCTCAGGCCACCCATGCTCAGATCACCAATCTTCTTTTATATAATTTCCATCTACTTTTTTCTTTCTTTTTGCCCACATTTCAAAAAGTCTTGTTCCTTTTTAAAGCTTCAAGATCAGCAACATATTAAGACACCACCTACGGGTAGCTTCTATGGACAGTTCTTATTGTCTGTGTGTGTGCAGCTGAGTGTATACTTGCATATGTGTTTCCACAGTGTATTAACATGTAGAATTTCTGGTTACAATAATTCTTCTAGAACAAGGATCTAGCAATTCAAAGTGCAATGTTACTTCTTGTTACTGTTTGTAAATATTGAATCAGCATTTTATAAAACAAGGAAGGGACTTTTTCAGAGTATTTGTCCTCAAATCAAAACCAAATTGTGTTTGTGGACTGTTTCAATTATCTTTTCTTTAACTTTGAGAAACCCACTCAGAAGAATTTAAAATTTACACTCTAGCTGTCACAGCTACAAATTCACACAATTCAGCTTTGACTTGGATTAGAAAAGAAATCTGTGTTTCACATCTTTTTACCCAAAGGATTTTGCATCTCACCATGAAAAAGCAGGTCTTATTAACTTGGCTCCATACTCAAATTTCTCTTTCCAGTTTTGATGCTGAAACTGAGAAATAAAGCCATCTAATTCTTATGCTTCTTCAGGGTTCTGGTGGACTTGCAAAATGTCATGATAACGAAGTTAACAAGTGATGTGACAGTTTTAAGATCTGTAAAATAAATCTCCCACACTTTGATTGGAAAATTCACTTTCCAAGTTGAAAATTTCAGCCCTAAATTGAATATTTCAAGTTATTAATCATAGCTCTTTGACTCCATTTCTAGTTGACAATCGAGTTTCCCAGGTATAGGGACCTGGGACATTTCAATCTGATTTCTTTGGGGTGGTGTCTGAGGCTGCTCAGGAGTTCATGACCACCATGATAGCTAAGGCTATTCCCAGGTCATCCAGGGCCCACCACAGGACAGTGGTCCAAATCTGATTTGGTTTTCTTGTCAAATCAGTAAAAATGTATCTGGAATTGGGGGCTTTCTGTAGCTTCTCTATAACAATCAGATAATGTCCTTATAACTATTAGATTCTCTAACGCCTCTCTTCATTGCAGGAGGCAGGGGCCTATTTGAACCCTGACAACTGATGGACCTGGACAGGTTCCAAAGGGAGATGGTTTTTTCCTGATGGTTTGCATAAGTGAATGAGTGCGTCTCAGCGAAACCTTGGCCATTGTCTGGAAAAACAGGGTGGTGGATGCCATGGATGGCCTCTTATCCTATCACTCCAAATGAAGAGTTGAGGGAGATGAAGCAGGTTAAGAGATGCCTGGAGTACCACTGGAAATCAAAAAGGAACAAATTGGACTGAACAAAATTAGAGATGCAAAATATCAATACTTCTCCACCCTTATTGTGTCTGTGGATAGCCACCAAATAGTCCTTTTTAGAATGACCAGAGCCCTTTTGGGGAGAGGCAACTCAGGGATATACCTATAGGGCCACATGGAAGATTTTTCAGAGTTAAAAAAAAAGGAACAAAATTGCTCTGATTTTATCCCACTTAGAGGTTGATCTTAGTACAGAGCCTATGGGGATATCAGGGGAACAGTCCAGCCATGTTATCTGGGAACAGTTTGAACTTGTTGGACTTGAGGAAACAGACAGGTCCTCATGACTGTGAGTTTGACCTGTGCCCCTTCTGGCTGGCAAAGGTTTTCTGGGAGGCAATGTGTGGTTGAAATTTGGTAATGGTATATTCTTTTTTGAGAGAGAAAGTGGCCAAAAACTTGGACATCTCATAGAGGGGAGTGAACATTCCATCAAATCCCTAGTACTGTGTCTCCAGAAAATCAAAGACCTAATAATAGAAGAAGTTGAGATTATGGTTTCATGGCAATTTTACTATACAACTCACCTGACCAAAAGTAATACATCAAGATCCAAATACTCAGAATTATGTTTCCCATCAAACTCTGCCTCTCCATAGACTATTAGATTGATGGTTAAATATACTAACAAATCAGAGGAACACCTGTGGGATCACCACTCTTAGTACTTATAGCAGAAAGTGTAATGCTGCATCTAAAAAATGTGGATCCAGTATGTAGATGAAACCTTTGTCATAATAAAAAAGAACAACTGGAGAAGACACAGGAAAACATCAACCATTTTCTTGTGAAAGAAAATTTCACAAGGGAGAAAGAAAACAACAACACATGCAGCAACCCTGAACACCAGAAAAAGGAAACAGACCACCTATATAATATCTTCCAACAAAATGGAGATCCATGCAATTTTATCAAAAAGTCCCAAAGCACTCAACCCACCCCAGCACAACCAAGGCAAGCTATAAAAAGGATTACAACTGTGATGATGGCAATGGCAGCAGCAGTGAGGGAGGCTGAGAGTCAGCTGTTCAATGGCCAAAGCCTTCCTGGAGTGACTGAAAATAGTGGTGCAATGGCTGCAATGGCAACTGTGGCAGCAGTGGCAAGGGAGGCTGAGAGTCAATTGTTCAGCGGAGGCCTTCTTGGAAAGACTAAAGTAGCGGCACGGCACTGTGACAGCAGCTATGGTGGTTGTGGTGAGGAAGGCTGAGAGTCAACTAGTCAGCTGCCAAAGCCTTCTGGAGTGGCCGAGAACAGCAGTGCGGTGGCTGTGATGAGGGCCATGAAGCTGAGAATCAGCTGTTGGAAGCCAAGGCCTTTAGGATGGGATCTTTGGACTCTGGGATCTGCTGTTTAATGCTTAGCCACTGTTTAAGAATTTGTGGGGTACTGTGGCCACTGGAGGGAAAAAGGAGATACTGATTGGCCATGTTGAGGAGTACTGTAGGCCCTGTTGGCTGCTGGTGGGCTGGTTCCAGGGTGAGAGCTATGCGTATGTTGTTTCATGCGTATGTTGCTGGGTGGAGCCTCTCACCCATGGTGATAAGACTTGTGTGTTTGCCCTCCCTTTTGCTAGTAGTGAGACAGCTTAGTGTGGAGAGGTGGGCATTGTATGTGTGGAGGGAGGGAGGAGGTGGGACCCTGGGGAGTGCTGAGAGCTTCTCCGATAGTGCTGATGGACTCCTGTCTTCATTCCCTCCCTAGAGACGTTGGGAGTGTGATTGGTTGTGGATGAAGGAGATGGCAGAGCCTATGGCTCAGAAAGAGGGGAGGTCAAAGTGGGAGGGAGAATATCTTGGACAGGAGAACATAAGGATCTCATATAAAATTCGTACATTGCGGCTAAAAAGAAGAATTGCTAAAGTGGATTTTTTAAAATCACTCAAACAAAACAAGTATATTTATCAATTTATATAGATGTCCGTTTTACCAGTACAACTCTTGCAAGCCATGTACCTGTAAATCATATAATATCAGAAATATTAGCTCATAAAGTTCATCGCTATTATTTTTATACACTAATACACAGAGTGCAAGAAATAAATAAGATGAACTTGAGCTCTTACTACAGAAGGTACCATTTGTTCAAAAATATCAAGAAGCAATCAGAAGGGAAAAGACATGGCATTTCATTTTAAAAATATCCACTGCTGCTAAGAAATCCAAATGAGTGAACTTGCCAATGTTTCAGAAACATAAAATAAGTGGAGGAACAAGTATAAACAGCACTGGAGAAGTTTACTATCAGCCCCAACCAATACTACCTAGTTTTGTTAATGAAATATCTGCAAGAAAACAACCAAGCTCAGAGAACACTAAGGACTCTATAGAAGGTATGAAGGTATGGATGATGTCTTCCAAAAGCAAACTGCAAGTCTTTTGAAGAGGCATAAGGACAAAATGATGGGAAACTTTAATTACACAAACAATTATTAGAGAACAAGCATTGTTCTTCCAAGCGATTTCTGACTTGCCTTTGTCAACAACTTTTTCTTTCAGAGACTGGAAAAATGCACAAAACAAACAGCTGTCCTTGATGTGATATATTTGGATTAGGGAAGATAAGCTGAAAAAGTAGAAGCAGCAGAAATATTGGGGGAAAGTGACCATGTAGTGCTGGAGTTCTTGATCTTAAGGAAACTAAAGCTGAGAACAGGCAAAAAAGTACTGTATTTTAGACAGGAAAAACTCATGGCAAAATGAAGCTCAAGTTGGGTGGGACTTCATGAAGAAAGAGATCTTAAAAGTACAATTACAAACAATTCTAATGAGAAGGAAAACAGCAAAAGAAGCCAACGTGGCCACACAAAAAGCTTAGTGAAAATCTGAAAATAAAAAAGGACATTTTCAGGATATGAAAAGACAGGTCACAAAGAAAGTATAGAAAGCAGTCCAGAACTTCAGGCCGTGTTAGAACTACAGACCTGATGTCAAGAATGCAAGTGCTTAGAATAAGCTGGCGCTAGTGGAGATTGCTAAGAATAAAAAGCAGTTGTAGAGATATATAATACATTAAAACTGAAATTTTTATATCACTTCTCCATACCGGTCTTCTCTGTGGTTGCCCCAGCATCGTGGAACATGCTGCCCTCAAAGGAAGAAAGATATAATCCCTTCACTTCTGGTATTCTGGAAGGCAGTGAAAACCATATTGTTTCAAAGGATATTTGGCATCTAGTAGATGAACTTTGAGCTTAATGTGTTAGATTTTTATCAGAGTTTTAGGGAAGATTATTGGGGGGGTTATACAGTATATTTTATTGGAGAGTTTTACTCTGTCTATATATAGAAATATAAAATTACAAAATAAAGTTCCAAGGACCACCTAACTAACATTTTGGAATGTGTATAAGTGGTGCATGTGTATGGATGGATGTGGTCTAAAATGGTGAAGATGCTGGGTCTGTCAGCTGGAAGCTTGGCAGCCTGAGTTGGAGACCCAGGCCCCACGTAACGGAGTGAGCTCCCATTATTTGCCCCAGCTCCTACCAACCTAGCAGTTTGAAACATGCAAAATGCAAATTGATAAATAGGTGCACCTAAATTGGTGGAAATAATAGCATTCCGTACGCCTCAGCATATAGTCATGCTGGCCACATGACCATGGAAGTGTCTTTGGACATGGCTCTTTGGCTATGAAATGGAGATAAGTACCGCCCCCTAGAGTCAGACATGACTGAAAGGGGAAACTTTTACCTTTACCCTTTTTTACTAAGTGGTCTACATTCATATGACAGAAATCAATCCTTGACAGAAGCCTTAGCTTTAGGCAAAATATTTTTAGGTGAAAAGAACCTGAACATACAGTATGTAGTGAGTTGTCCATCATATTTTACTAGGAAATAGGCAAAAGATAAAGCCAGTTTGGTCTAGTGGTTCAGGTGCTGAACTAGGAGCAAGAAAACCTATCTTCTAGTCCTACCATAGATCCAAACATGCTGTCTAGAAAACTGCATGGAAAACTGTATGTCCATGTAGTTGCCTGGAGTCAAGTCTGACTTGAAGAAACAACAACAGTCAAAGTGTAGAAGGAAAATACCCTGAGGATTTGTCAGAAAATCCAGAAGGTAATCAATGATCCACAGTCTTACAAGAGGTTCATTGAAAAGGAAGTGAAAAAGCAAAAAGATGCATCTCTCTGTGCTACTTTTAACTGCAAGTCACATTTAAGATCAACTCTGAGGATGGGAGAGACTTCAGGGCTCAGCAATTGTGTTGAAAATTTATCCAAACATTTTGTATATTTACTCTTGATCTTGAGAGACGTGACACACAGGTCAGTAAATGTCAATAACATTTTAATTGCTAAAGGATTTTTTTACAAAGTCACTTGGGAATGAGTAAAACAGGAGACTGTTTATTCTTCTCAGCTTTTCTTTATGAACTCTATTCTTGCCTGTACACCTGATAGTTGCTGTGCATACAGATAGAGTCTTAACAATACCAACCTGATATTTAAGCATTTTACCTTCTGCACAGGACAACCTGCTTGTGCTTTTAAACTTGCTTCTTGGGCCAAATGTAAAGGAACTACTGTATAACTCTTTGCTTATCTACTGTACTTGAATCGGCACAGTTAGTGCCTGAATGTGTCAGGTATCACCTAGGGATTCAAGCAACAGTCTTTTTACATTCAGCGCAGTCCATTGCCTTTTCTTTGAAGGCATCCAGTTCCCTATCCATCTCATTTGTCCAAAAACATACACTTTTGCACTTTCCTGCACCTGCACTAGCAGTTAATAATTGTTTAACTCATCTGAGTATTTTCATTCTTTTGCTAGCTCATTGTCCTAGTAACCCTTTAAGAATATGGAGGTATATGTTTGTAGGTTTGGGTGAAATGCTTTGTTGTAATATCAGTGTTTGATGTAAAGTTTCTTTAAGAGAATTCAGAAGAAAAAGGTTTCTTCTTATATCCTTTATGGAGAAGTAATAATTACCGGATTGACTCGCTCAAACTGTTTTGAGTCAATGAGATGGCATAGCTAGTCATATGATTCATAGCTTTGTATGAAATAGCATTTATCAATAAATATAATTAATGGAGATAGTTTCATCGATGGTTTAATAGATGTTGTCAAAACCAGGGATTCCAATATGAACAAGGCATAAACCCTGGTAGTAGACACACTAAATTGTTGATGGGGCTGTTTTCATCCTCCCTTCATTTATGGTTTCTATTTGTGGTGGTATTTTGAGTTATTAGGATATTTATTAGTATGGTTTTTATATCTGTATTTGCTGTTTTTTGTACTTTTATTTATTGTTACACCCCTCTCAGAGTCATCTTTGGTGAGTTGGGTGGTTGTATAAATTTGATTAATAACAATAATGACTTCCTGGATATCTGGAAATGTAGAATTTATCAGACTTGAACACTCTAATTTTATGAAAAGAAATCTTACTTAGAATTGCCTATATTTCAGACTCTACCTTGATAATTCATAGGTCATTGGCTAGAACTTGAATTATTAAGTTTCCAGTACTGAGATTGTGAATCTAGCTTTGAGATTGCCACCTATTGTTGTTGTTCAGTCATGTAGTCATGTCCGACATTTCGCAACCCCATGGACTGCATTACACCAGGCCTCCCTGTCCTGCACTCCCTCCCGGAGTCCTCCCACGCCCACGCCCATCACACTGACTATGCTAACTATCCATCTCATCCTCTGCCGTCCCCTTCTCCTCTTCCCTTCCATCCTTCCCAGCATCACAGTCTTTTCTAATGAG
>JANHZU010006678.1:295637-313408 GCA_032468055.1 Acrochordus granulatus | reverse complement strand
GTTTCCTCTCTAGTGAAGAAGATGCTAAATTCATGAAAGAATGAATAGAAAGAGGGATACAAATAGATAAATAATGGCAGAAAGAGAAAGTATGGAATAGGCCCAAAATCTTTGCCCACTATGAATGATGGGCTCTTTTCATAAGTCCCTCAGTGAGAAGACAATCAGAAGATCAACAACCAAATCTTGCTAGAAGAAGAGACATTAAAAATGCCTATACAATGGTGAAGGAAAATCCAAGGAGAAAGTGAAGATATATAAGAATGTAACGGTAGACATGCAGTAGCACTAGACTGCAAAGAAATGTTGAATCCTAGAAACCTGGCCTGTAATACCAGGATTTGTTCTTGTTTCATCTTTATTCAAACTATTGTTCTTGATATTTGGACTATTATTTCAGATTACTTCATATTTTCCTCATGGTCCAGAAAGGAGGGTCAAAGACACTACATCCTGAAGACTGAAGAAGCTGCTTGGATAAGCAGCAAAACATGTCCAACCAACAAAGAGAAGTCCAATTGCCATGATTCAACCTCTAGACAATTCTACCTGGATGACTGAGAATCTTCATCAACCCTGCTGGATACTTCAGCATCAATCTATCTTAGTATTGCTCCTCAACAATTGGTGGTCAATTTAAGGCAGTAAAAGGAGCTTCCCCCACCCATCTTTCTACTTTTACAGAATGTTTATTAACCAGTTAGTAGCTTGAATTTGGAAATATTTGTAGTAAGTGGGAATCTATTGCTTTTCAGATGGGGTAAGCCTTATCAGCAAAAATAACAACAACAAAACCCTTCTTCCTAGTCTCTGATTCCTCCCAGGAAGGAAGATGATCTCTGTGAATGGGATTCCTCCCTTCTCTGAAGTCTCTTTCTGAAATCTCAGAGCAAGATTTCTCCTTCCTCTCACTGTATGGAAAAAGGGATTGCTATTTTATCCTTGTGAATGATGGTATCCTTATATTTTATCCTTCCATAGGAAAGCTTAGAGTACTTCCAGTCCAGACTGTCCAAGACTCTGGAAACAGGGGAATACCATGAGAAGATACAGTACTGCATGTATAAAAGGTTATGAGACACTGTGGTGGGCCTTCAAGTAGATAAGCCAGAACCAAGAGTCTCACAACTTGAAAAGTTCGACTGTTTGATTTGCAATGATAAATGAACCTGTCCAAGGAATGTGTGTACATTTTCTACTTTAACTGCAAAGCTGAAATCTTTTTCTCCAGGTTTTCTTTTTTGGTCTCGGAAAATTCCCCTGGAAAAGATGGGGACATTTGGGGAAATTTATTTGTCAGGCTATTTACTGCATAGCCAATCCTTCATTTGGCTTTTAAGATATAAACAGAAGAGGAAACAAAATCAAACCCACCCATCACAGCAATAATGCTAAATAAAATCCACAACTGGCAATCAGGGCAGACCTTGGAGATAAAAGCAGATTGACACAAAGACAATTCTGCACAGAGGGGTTCATTCTGTTTAGATACCAGCCAGGGATTTTTGGGTTGATGAAAAAACTGACAAGCTACATTACAGTGAACATTCTTGTATTGATTATCCCATTTCTAAACCTGCCCTCTATGTGATAGGAGCAGCAGAATTAGTTTTTCCCCCTTTGTTAAATATTTGTAAATCATTTGTATTTTTATGGGTTACAAAACCTGGCTGTTACCCTTCCAATAATCTTCTTGTAACTTGTTTAAACAAGAAATATCTCCTGTAGCCATGGCATTATTTCTGGGAGAGAACAATGTAAGTTCTTTGCTAACTGTAGGCGGGAAATGCCTTATTTCTGAGAAAGAATTAGCAGCAGAAAGCACAGTGTGCAGGTTATGATCTAATTCATTCCTAAAGGAAGCAGAAAACTGGGAAGTTTAATTATTGATGGTTGGAACATATGAATTGCTTGGGATGTTTTTCCCCCTAGTCTATTTTCCTATAATAGTAGTACTACTGTGTTAAGAATGTAAGATATTATTTGTTTGTTGCTCAGTCAACCAGAAGTTTAGACTTTATTTGGCATTTTTGTCCACCTATCAAGTCCTTTCCAAGGACCTAGTATAGGCATATGCTGCTCTTTGATGTTGTTAAAAGTTTTGTCACAGAATGTAAGTATGCAAATGTGAGTAGATAAATAGATACCGCTTCCTCCAGCAGAAAGGTAACAGTGTCCGTTGCACCTATGGCATCTAGTCATGCCAGCCATATAATCATAGAAGTATCCTCAGATGAACACTGGCTCTTAGGCTTGGAAATGGGGTTGAGCACTGCGCCCTACAGTCGATCATGACTGGCAGGGTAAACATTACCTTTAATGGTGGCTTTGTCAATGCCTATGGTGTTCAAGAGATGCTCCAGTTATTTTGAAATTGTATCCCAGGCCTCTATTACTATTGGTACCATCTTTGCTTTCTTTTGCCACAGTCATTCTATTTCTGTTTGCAGGATTTGTATTTTGCGATTTTCTGCATTCTTTCTCTTCTATTTTGCTATCTCCAGATACTGCCACATCCACTATCCAGACTTTTTGTCTTTCTTATTGACAATTGTTATTATTATAGGCACAACAATGTAAAATAACAGCTGTCAGTTTTTTAGCTGGCATTGGACTTCATATGCATCAGGTTCTTCCCAAGAACTTAGGATGTCCTAATGTGTCAGTATAGATATATGCAGCTTGGCCTTTTATAATTAATAGAAGATGGAAATTTTGTCAATGCACAATTTCCTAAGTGCTGTCCAAGATTTTTTGGTATGGCACCCAGTGTAATCACTGGGACCACCACAGCCAATTTATTCCATAATTTTTCAGCTTTGATTTTCAGATCTTGATACTTTGTGATCTTCTCCAGTTCTTTGTTTTCTATTCTACTATGTCTTGATATTGCTACTTCAATTATTCACACTTTCTTTTATTCAACACAGTTAAATCTAGTATACTTTGTGCCAGACTTTACCAGTTTATATTCAAAAGCCTCTAATATTTTAACTTGCTTATTTTCAACTACATTTCAACTCTGCGTTCCACCAATTTTTCATTACTGGCAGATGATAATTTTTGCAGGTGTTATTTAATTATTTTGTTTATTTATTTTTCAAATTTATATCCCGCCAGTCTCATGGCATATAAATTTTATGTCTGTGTTATGTTGTTGTTTATAATGATATTTTTGCATGAGCTGAATATATGATTTTCTGCTTCTTTTACTGTTATTATCATAATTCATTGTACATGGTACAATAACAATAAAGATAATTATTATTATTATTATCATAATCCACAAGATAAAAGTTTATGCTAAAATTCTGGGCATCTTACTTAATCATGGACAAATAGACATTAAGCTTTTTTGGGTCTACATTGGTTGTGTTCCATCATTAATCTGTTTTCTCTATTTCCTGCATTTTAAAGATAATGAGATGTACTCTGATTAGCACTTCTTTTTAGCTGAGAATTGCATGCCAAAACCCAGGGGAAAAGGCTGATTCAAAAGATAACTCAGTTTCTACCTACATATTACTTTAAAATACAGATATGGCAATCCTAAAAAATTCTATTCATTCTATATTTTTGGTAGGTCAGCTTCAAAACTAGCTATTGCTAAGCAAGATTTTTTTTTCAGTGTGAAAATCATATCCATACTAGATGGAGAATGTAGTTGCTCTATAATTTCACCTTAGTGTATGGTAATCAAGGAATTATAATTTCACCTTAGTGTATGGTAATCAAGGAATTATTTTCAACTTAAAAACAATGTTTAAAACTTTAAAAAAGTTCAGTGCAGTCACAACACTGGCATTGATATATTGCAGGTAGGAATTGTCCCCATGCCTGTTCCTCGAAAAAAAAGTTCCTGTGGATTATCTTATTTGGCTCCTCCCTTTTTGGCTTATAGTTAATAACAATGCACTCATTCTCTTCTATCTTCCATCTCTAAAGTGTTCAGTGTTTTGTAGCCTGACCAGGAATTTCAAGAGAATGGAATGTATTCTAGTATAGGACATTCTTATTAGACCTGTGAGAAATAACATGAATTTTCTTCAGTAAAGCAATCTGTACCAGGGAGATGAGGGGATTTGCTTTGCTGGAGTGAAAAACAACAACATCTAATTGGCCTCAACACAGCAATTGCTGATTTTGAAACATTGTGGAGGAAGACTCTTTTCCCCCATTAGTTGCCAAAGGGCTTCCAGGCTGGGCATTTCAGGATTGCCTGCATCTGAAGCTATTCACCACAAAAGGTTTCTGGCTTGGTAGCTTTGGTCTGTGCTGCAGGAAGTCCACAACTTTTGCTGATGCAGTCCATTTGGGAAGATCTTCAGCGAGAGCTGCAGGAAAAGATACTGCTTGATTCCCCAGTGTTGTGCTTATCAGAAAAAGGTTCACCCTCACAGCCTGCAAGAGAAGGCTGAAGCAGGCTCCAGAGCAGAGCAAGGTGAAGCAACCTGTTTTCTTAATTTCATTCCAGAAATTAGGACAGTTGAGTTGCTTTATGAGGCAATATTGAGGGGATGCATTTTCTGAATTTTCATCAAGGCATTAGAATTTTCACACAGTCCTGATGCTGAGACTAAAGCCATGCTAAAATTCATTCCAATCTCCTGATGTTTATTTTTGACAAACAGAAGTATTATTATGCTAATTCATTATTTTTGCTCATTAGAATTTCTTTGTTATTTTGGAATATATCTCACTGCTCTAAGCTTAGTGAGGAAAGACACTATATTTCTTTGTATCATGTAGACTTTCTATGCTCTCAGCCTTCTAGTTGCCCTTCTTCTGGATCTGAAAAGAAATTCCTAAGAACAGTTACTTTGTGAGGTCCTTCTTCAGGCTTTAGTTGAGATTCAGGAAGTCAGGGAGGCTGTAGACTATCTGCCTGATAAAGGACTTTACACTGAATGGCAAGACATTTGCATATAGCCAGGCATAAAAACTCATCCTTCAGATATGACAAATGTAAGAATTCATATTTCACTAAGATAATTTCACCTAACAGTTTTCGATTTGAAAGTTATTTCTTTTCCATTAGATTTAATTAAAATGGTAAAAGGAAGGAAGAATACAGATACTTCCCATAGAACCTTTTCTAATAGCCAAACAATGACCCTGCTCTCCAAATCCAATGGACGGGATATCACTGACCTTATTATAAGGTCCTATGTGGGCTGTATACAAAGCCTTAATTAAGCAGACTTTTCCTTTGCAGTAATGCATAGGCATTAGAATGATTAGCCACACATCTGGCAGTTATGGCTGTGAACTTCAAACAGTACAGGTCAGCTTATTGAAAAAAACACAATTCTGGCCATTGTATTTGGCTTACCACACACACACACAGAGAGAGAGAAATAAGAATGTGTCTTTAATTTCATAATTAAATGGTAATCAAAGCCTTTACCACAGATTATCTATGTATGGATTAGGAATAATAAAGTAATAAACTGATGAAGTTGAGTAGATAAAATTGCAGATATTAGTTAGAAGCATGTTAGTGCTAATTTTCTAACACTGCCATTTATTTTATAGGTGATATCAAAGCCCATTTAATAAGTGCAATAAAAATAAACTTTGGTGCTTATAATGCTATTCACTAAATTAATAGCCAATAGTATTTTCTCTAAAATGCCATTTACAGTGGAATACATGGCCAAAAATATATTTCTCAGATTCACATCCATATACTCCAACTCAGCTTGAAATGTTGAAAGCAATTACAGAGTCAAAATCAATATATTTTCTATTCATTGCATATGTACCAAAATTATTTTTATCAGAAAAGGAAGAAAGTCAGCTCTAATATGAATGCTCAGATATAGACCACTGGATCATTTTATTGGAGAAAAAAGACTACCTGATTTCTCTCTTAAACCAGAGATGTCAGAAATTAAATGTGGGATTTTCTGTATGAAAAATACGTGCTGCACCACTAAACATCTTTAGCTTTCTGGAGCCTGAAAACTCATATGAGGTTCTGAAAACATGTTATGGATGCACTCATGGTTGGTATGAATTGTTGCCTGCCCGTTGATGAAATGGTGGTCATGGGCAGGAGGGATAAAATGATCCATGGAGAGGGTGGATCAGTAAAGGAGGCAGAAGGTAAACAGTTGCAAATTGACTCTCTCTTAAATTTCCTTGGCCTGCTACTACTCTTAGATTAGGCATGGTTTTAAGGGATCTGAATGGATGAACTTTAAGGGGCCTAACTAGGAAGAACCATGCCTACCTGGCCATAGTATATAACATTGATGTAGTCCTGAGAGTTGTGGGGAAGTTGCCATGTTTAATGGTGGGGTGCAGTGACCTAGTGGTTAAGATGCTAGGCTTATTGGCCAGAAGGTTGGCAGCCCAAGTTAGAGACCAAGGTGCTGTGTAATGATGTGAGCTCCTGTATTTGCCCTAGCACCTGCCACCCAGCAGTTCAAAAGTATGCAAAATGCAAGTAGATAAATAGGTACCTCTTAAATTGGTGGGAAGTAACAGCATTCTGTGTACCTTAGCGTTATAGTCATGCCAGCCACATGACAATGGAAGCATCTTTGGACAACGCTGGCTCTTCAGCTATGAAATGGAGATGAGCACTGCCCTCTAAATTCAGACACGATTGGCAGGGGAAACCTTTACCTTTTGCCATGTTTAATATAGATGCCCACTTGATTGTCAGGAAATTGCTTCCATTAGGCAGGCAATGATGGATTTTGGATTCACCCAAACAATAGACTAGAGTTATGGTTGGTGAAGTTCTCATTCTTACGTATAACATAATTTTATTAATTTTATGGTCAATTTTTGACTAATCCAGGACTATCATCCTGGGTTGGGTCAATATCTGATGTCTCCATGATAGTTATGTTCTTTTTTAGAAGGATCTTGACTCTAACTTTAGGTTGTAATTTACAACTCTTTATTATGTATTACCATAATTCAAATGGCTTGCACCCTTACATCATTCAGGAAATTACTGAAGACCTGGTTGTTCTCTAAAGATCTGAAGACAGAATGGTTATAGAGACCCTTTTTATTTTGATCATTTCTTTTTACATGTTTACCACCTGGTTCTGAGAAATGAATTAGATTGATGATACTTACAAGATTGGCTGAAAACTTGATACACTTCATACCTATATCAACAGTGTAGTAGTGAGAGCAGTACAAAGGAGTATTTTGCTACTGTCATTATATACTCATGTAACTGCCTAGCAAAGTTCTTTTAAGTAGCATGGGGTCTAGTATCACTTATCTCAGCATCACCGAAGCTTGCTATAACAGATTTGCAAAGCACTGAGAAGATATGATCTTGGTATAATAGTAACAATCTAAATGCTGTCTTTGTAACAGTATCCATGCCAGTTTGTCAAATTTTATTGGATCCATTTTAGCTTTTTAATTTTGATGGTGTGGTTCATTTTTACTCCCAGTTCTGATAACCCTACCTATTATGGCTAAAAGGAATTTACATTTTAGGGCACGGAGTAGAAAATGCATTACTGGTAGTCCTCAACTTCCAACCACAATCAGGACTGGGACTGCCATTATAAATCATTGTGGTTATAAATGAAATGTCATGTGACTGCATCAACTTATGATAGTAATCAAATCCCTGTTGCCGTTATTAACTGAGAATACCCAGCCCTGAGCCCAGTAAGGTAAGGGACTGCCTCCGGCATCCTCCACCTGCCTATCTCCCCACCCCATCTAGTTTTTTGGCCACCCTGCCCCTTGCCTGTGGTTCTGGAACTGCTTTCCATGCCCCATGAAGCCTCACCTATCTCAGCCTATACTAGTAGTTAGTAACCATCCATACACCCAACCGCCTTCCTCCCAGTTCCCTCTACCAACCTTTTGCCCTTTGTGTTCAGCTGCCATGGCCAAAGCAAAAGCAACTCACAGCCTTTTTTATCTTATTTTTTGGACCCTGTTTTTCCAGCAAATGTTTCCTGCATGTGGTTTCCTGAGCCTTCAGAACACTGCATTTTCTTCATAAAGCTGCACTTGCTTTGAAAAGGTGTGCTGTCCTTCTGAAGGCTTTCCAAAGCAAATGCATGTCCTTGGAATATTGGAGACACCTAGGAAAACTGGACATTGATTTAATCGTGTCCTCAGAAGAAAACGAGCATGATCCTGCAATCGCATCTCAATTCTTTTCTATTTTATGATTACACATAAGCAGAAATCTCCTGCACATGTATGAGTTTTAGACATTTCAATTTAATTTGGGAAATTGTTATAGGTGAATGAGTAGACAGGGAATTGAAACGGAGATGCAGCAAAACTGTAATTGAAAAATGGAACACCAAATCTGTTCAAACTTAAGCTGACACTTTTAGCTATAGGCAAAATAAAATGTTCTATGTTCTGAAGACAAAGTTATACTGAAGATGTTGATGCTTTTTTAAAAAAATAATTATTAGGTCAAACCTTTTAATTGTAACCATCTTATTATTTTTATGTCTGTAGAAAGTGCAGAATTTGGGGCATTTCTGTGCCAACAAAACTATAATGAATAGGTTCTTAGAAATCCCCGCCTCTCTGGCTGCCAGGGGATAAGGGGGGAAAAGGCTTGTGTTTGACTTAGTAATTACCACCCAAAAATGAAGATCAAGTGGTCGTCAGCAAAATTAGTACCCGACAAAGGACATTTTTGGCAAGGTTCTTGGGCTGAGGTTGAAGTCACAAAATTTCAAACTTGGAATTAATCGCAGCTCTGATGTGTGACTCCTCATCCAAGTACATAAAGATGGTATATATTCTGTAAAACAGCACAAGGCATCTTTCTGGAGGAGGAGTATTCAGCTTTTTAGAGCAACATGCAGTAAGTTCTGGTAAATAAGGAATAGCAAAAACAAAGAATCACAGTTTTAAACTTAGAAAGCACCTTCCTAAGTTTCTGCTCAGTGTAAGTTTTATAATATGAGATCCAGCCATAAGAAAGTACATCCAGAGCATGAGAGCAAGAAAGTGTAAATACGCATCAAGATATTCCATACATTTTACAAGTTACATAACCTGAGCTGAGTTGTATGATGATGCCACGATCTTTCATTACAATCTATTAAACCTTCCTCTTAGAAAAGGAGAACACACCATCTTCTAAAACATTTGCGAATTTCCTCTAATATATATAATCTTTATCTGTATGCCTTCCCTTCAAGTCAATCATGGCTCCTGGCAACTGGCCAGACACATCTCTGCAGGGTTTTTTGGCAGGATTTTTTCAGAAGTGCTTTGTCATTGCCTCCTTCCTAGGGCTCAGAGACATTGTGACCGGCCCAAGGTCATCTAGTTGGCTTTGTGCCTAAAGTGGAACTAGAATTCCTGGTCTCCTAGTTTCTAGCCTGGTGCCTTAACTACTACACCAAACTGGCTCTTTTGTTAAAAAAAGAAAAAGCCCTTTAGATTTGTTTTATTAAAGAGATTTGCATTAAGGGACAAATAGCCAAGACAATTTACCTTTGCAAAGCATTCTGCATGGCCTCAAATTTCTATGAGACTGTTTCAGGAGAAAGCTGCTCTTAATTTCCACTGCCCTGAGTCTGCAGAAAAAGACTGAAAGGTCCTTTGCTTTGCTTTCTTCTTAGAAGCAAGGGAACTGCCTTACTTGAAAAAGCAGCTTTGAAATGCTTTTCAGATCTTTGTCACAATAATGTACCTAATCCAAGACATTATTTTTATGATCTTTGTCACAATAATGTACCTAATCCAAGACATTATTTTTATGCATTTAATTATGTGAAGTCCCATCTTCAACTATAGTCCAGACAGCAGTACCAGTAAAAATTAATAAATTCTTGGTATTGGCATTTCTACCACCCATCTAGATGCAATGAACAAAAAGAAAGTGCAAGAAAGGTGTATGTCATATATCCCCTTCATACTGCTTTCTCTGGGTCTAGATAGAGATGTTGTGCCCTAATGGCTGCATTACAGCCATCAGAAGTAGTTTCTATGATGAATTTATTTTACAAGCATCAATATGTATAGCTGCTTAAGTCTTCACAGCATAACATTATATAAAGCACTATTGCATGTGTGGCAGTTCATCTGGCTATTTCAAAGTGTAGCTCCTTTATTTTATTAGACTGAGCATTATGACTACATGATATATTGAATAGTGGTCCACTGTTCCCAAACTTCTGTAGTAATGCAGCTTTCCAGTCCTGCAATAAATCAACAAAATAAAGAAAACAGAATTTTCTTTTAAGCTGGGATACAGCAGATATTCTTTGCTATAGTATCTGTAGATGCATTTGCCTGTTTTAGCTTAAGATTTCATGATATAGTGCATAATATATCGTTACAGGTTGTGAGTTGCCTTAAAAAGGGTTACGATTAAAGCCAGTCTATAAACACTCAAAATTCCAAGTGAAGATTGGAAATTCCTTGGACAAAATCAAAGGAAAATCTAGCAATAAATCTCAATCCAAACAGGTTTTGGAATAATGATGTCCATGTATTATACGGACACAAATCATTATATTGCTCATGCAATTTCTTTAAAATTATAGCCACCACTGTTGGAATAAATTTGTGCTGGGGAAATGCTTGGAATATTGGACATAGATATTCTTTTCTATGGCTAAAATAATCTCTTAATCTTTCAGTAACGGCATAGTTACAAAGAAATAAGCCCTGCTGAACTCTGTGGGAATTACTTCCAATTAAACATTCTTGAAATCACACTATACAAGGGTCAGAAGCACAAACAATCGTGAGCTACTACCAGTCAGCTCCCTGAGGGGGCACATCTGTGGCCATAACTGCCCCCAGACTATAGATTCAAAGGAACTGCACTACAGAGCCTGCTGGGAATAAATTTGGAGATTTTGCTGTAGTAGTTTCATGCTTGGGGAAAAAAAATCTGCAGTCATGCACAGATCTGTACAGAAAGACCAGAGAGGAAGCAGCGACTGTTTAAAGAGTACTAGACAATCCATGGGAATATGTGCAATCATCCTTGGAGAGAAAGGTATTGCAGTCTCATGTGATCAGAATATTTAGTTTTTCCATCTGATTCTTGTTCTCTCCTCCTCTTTACAACTACCCAAAGATGTTTGGTGTCGTCTCTTGACCATGACATTCCCTATTTCTGGGCAATATAATTAGACTGACCATTTTTTTTACCTCAGTGCTAGACATTCTCATCAACATCTCATCACATCAGAGTATTTAAATCATGTGACCATGGGGATGCTTCAACAGCCAGAAATTCAGGAAAAAAACATGATGGAAATTTCAGTTCCATGGGAGTAATGGGTCCCAGACTTCTTATGCATTTGTTAAGCTATCAGATTTAAGGTAGCTCGATTTAAAAATTGTTGTGGTATAATGTACTACCTGAAGGGTACAGAAAGACAAACAGACAAGAAAGTTTTAGTGGTATATAGATGAAAGGTTTAGGGCTTTTTACATTTTTTAAACAGGACATTGTAGTTTCTATAATTTTTCGAAAGTAAGTAAAACCTTTTTTGGATCTGATTCGTAAATATTTTTACGAATCTTAATTAAAAATTGGAACAAAATGTAGCTCAAACTTGTCCCAAAAGCATAGCATTGAAATACAATGGCTCTAACCCTATTCATTAAGTCCTACAGGTGCTCATATTGCCCTGAAGAGAGAGTGTAAGGAGCAAATTAAGCTTGATCTCAAGAAAAAAGGTAGAGGAGGAAAAGAAGTAAGAAGACAAAGGGATCAGCAAAGTATAGGCAACTCCAACCAGAGTATTTATCCTTGTAAACTAGTATACTTTTTACCCATTACCTTCCTTATGTCTGTTTTTTACAAATTGCAAACACGAGCACAAAGAAAATTTAATTATTTTCATAATATATATTGTTGCAGCTTATGAAATCAGAGCTGCAAAGGTTGAAATGACCAGTTGACGGAAGCAAAGTGATACAAAAAATTCTGACTCTTTCCTGCCTTCTAATGACAATCTGGATGTTTGCAGCACAGACATGATACTTTTACCCATAGGCCCAGAGAGATCATTAAAATCCCTTTGGGAAATATATAGACATTCAACTTATCCTCTTCATTCACAGCAAAATCTCTTGCCCTGTTTTCAGTGGATTCAGTCTAAAAACTACTGCTGGCTCCAAAACAACCATATATCATATGAACAGTTCCAAACTCCTAACCCATTCTTTCTAAAACCACATCATAGAGAAATAGTTGCTGGTAAACACACCAAGCTAGAAACCAGTTCTAGAGTTCTAGACATGAAAGCTGGCTGGGTGACTCTCTCTTAGTTCAACTCATCTCACAGATTTGTTGTTGTGGAGAAAATAGAAATAGGTAGGTAGATCTATTCACTGCCATGGGTTATTTATAGAAATAATAAAGTGGAATACAAAATAAAAAAAACGAGTGAAGTAGTTTAGAAATATTTGTAAAACCAGATAGAAAGAAGGTGTCAGACAGAAAGAACAGATCAGGTATTCAAGGTTCAAATTAACTGATTTATTGTTTTAGCCTATTTACAGGAATCTATTCAACTAACAGTCAAGCACCTGTGGGTGTACGATAAAATTCAGTGGGAATCAAGGAAAGCTGTATCTTGTGCATTTGTGTACATGCAGAGATTCCAGACTAATGTAAAAGACCATATATTGAGAGGGTCAAGAAAAGGGCGGAAAAGATATCTGCAGACTCCTCTCATTCTGGACATAACTTGTTTGAACCTCTTCCCTCTGGTAGGCACTTAGGGTATTGCATAACAAAACTACAAAACACAGGGACAGTTTTTCCCCCCATAGCATCATCCTGATGAATGCTTGACTCATGCTATATGATCATTGTACATGTTAGAACACAAGCGCAAGGAATTCTAAATTAACCCAGAAGTTCTGCCTGATATGTATACATACTTATTTTAATTCTACACTTCTGCTATATTTCCTTTCTGCTGGCTGCACACTTACTGATGATTATCTAACTTTATTTGTTTGTTATTATTTTATTCTGTGGTCTTGCAGGTATACTGAGAGCTGCTGTACTGCAGTAAAATTCCTTGCGTGACTAACCATGCTTGGCTAATAAAGTATCTGTATCTGTACTTCCTTGCTTGACTCCTCCCCCTGGTTCTCCTATCTCTACTCTGACAGAAGGCAAGGAATGCAGAACTGTTTTTGATAATGGGAACCCTTTCCTCTCCAAAGCTACTCTTCTCCAGTTTTTTTTAAAGATACACATAAAATGTTTTAAACCTCAGCTGCTGGAGTGGAAAGACCAAATGCATTATCATAATGCTTTACAAACTAATATATTGCTTCAGAATTATGAAGGGTTGGAGGTAGGTTAATCCAGGCAGGTTAGGTCAACCATCTAACCTGGTGAGAAAACTCAACCCTTCTGAACTATCAGATAAATTGCTAGATCCCTTGGAAAGCAAAGATAATAGCTCTAGAAAAGATAACTCTTCACTTGGTTCAGGTGGTACCATCCTGTCTCTGGTTTATATTTTGAGTAGAACCATTTACTATTCCTATTCCAGAGGAAAGCTGATCACAAGATGCTGTAATATCTGGATGGCTGGAACAGTAGATTTATCATTGTTCTATTCCCCAGACCTCTCCTCTTACCTGGAAGATTTCCCTGAAAAATATATCACTTTGGACTGTACTCAAGTCAGACTGTTTTCTGCCACTTATAATAGCATGCATTGCCCCTTTCTTCTTCCTTCCTTCCTTCCTTCCTTCCTTCCTTCCTTCCTTCCTTCCTTCCTTCCTTCCTTCCTTCCTTCCTTCCTTCCTTTCTTTCTTTCTTTCTTTCTTTCTCTCTTTCTGTCTCTCTCTCTCTCTTTCTTTCTTTCTTTCTTTCTTTCTTTCTGTCTCTCTGTCTTTCTGTCTTTCTGTTTTTCTGTCTTTCTGTCTGTCTTTCTTTCTTTCTCTCTCTTTCTTTCTGTCTTCCTTTCTGTCTCTCTTTCTTTCTTTCTTTCTTTCTGTCTGTCTTTCTGTCTGTCTCTCTTTCTGTCTCTCTCTCTCTTTCTTTCTTTCTTCATCTGAAATTGGAATGATGGGAGGTAGAAGGTAAAAATAACAGACTGAAGAAGAAGCATCTCCAAAATCTCCACTTAGAAGTGGAAGGGGCCTATTTAAATTTTTTAGGTTGAGGTGTTGTTATTTTTTTGCTCTTTTGCTACCATACTGTCAAAAATACAGCACATAAACATGGCTTGATTGCTGGGAAGGAGATATACAACAGCTACAAATAGGAAAAGAAATAATAAGAATAAAAAATCTCCTCTTTGCAACTGTTTTCCAAAGCTATGAAAAATGTGTCATGAATAAAAAGTATGCAATTTTCATGTAATTAGAGAAACAGAAGATGAAAATGAGTTTCATTAGAGCAATCAAGAATGGTAATGTGGTAAGGATTTGTCAGTGTCTGTTCTGAAAACAAAGAAGCTCAACAAGTGTTTGTATTTTATTATATTATTGTCCTTATTTGGAGCGAGGGGTGCTTTTGTCAGCTGAAGAAAGCTAGAAAGCAGTCTGCTTTAGATCTGGGAAGTATATACATTCAAATAATTTCCCCCTCTTCAATGGCAGAGATGTTAATTTTTAACTTCAGGTTTGAAGTTCACTTTGGCACCCAGCAGAGGTTGCAATAATGCAAAGAGGTATGGCCTTCTTTACAGGATGGGAAGAAATTCAGAAGGAAAACTTAATGCAGGTTGTCTTTGACTTACAATCATTTGTTTGGTTGCTGTTTGAAGATACAACAGCACTGAAAAGAAGTGACTTATGATTGGTGCTCATGCTTGCAACTGTCACAGCATCCCCACAACGCTATGATCAAAACCATTTGTAACCTCCCATCACTTCCTACAAATAGAAGGGGAAGAAATGGAAGCAGCGGCAGTCCCTGCGCTCAGTCACTCGTGCCCTAGTCCTCTCACTTTTGGACTATTGCAATCTGCTCTACATGGGGTTACCCTTGAAGAGCATTCAGAAGATACAGCTGGTGCAGAATGCTGCTGAGTGGACAGTTCTTGGGGCCCTTAGAATGGCCCATGTACCACCTCTGTTCTGCGCTGCGCTGGCTACTGGTTTACCGACAGGTGCAATTCAAGATATTGGTTGACACCTTAAAGCCCTTCGTGGCATGTGCCCTGGCTACCTAAGGAACCATCTCTCCCTATGGGGATTGCCTGTCCTGCCAGGGTCAGCAAAGGAGGCATGCTGTGGACCCCATCAGTCAAGGAATTTCAGCTGGTGGGATCCAGAAGAAGAGCTTTCTCTGCCACGGTCCCAGTCATGTGGAACATCCTATTCCCTGTGGTAAGGTCAGCTTCCATCCTATTAGCCTTCCAGAAGGGCCTCTGCCAGCTGGCTTGGGGCCCAAATGGGGTTTGTCAACTTGAAGGTGACTAGTGGATTAAGCAAGTCACACCTCCCCCAACAGATACATTCTGCCTATGTAACATGGGTGGTTTATCATTGGTTTGCATCTCTTATTTGTACTTTTAATGTTTTTATTGTGAACCACTGAGAGTCATTTTTGTAGTCCGGCAGCATATAAATTTAATAAATAAATAAACTGAGAGCCGGTTAGATCTAGTGGTTAAGGTACCAGGCTAGAAACCATGAGTCCTGCCTTAGGCATGGAAGCCACTTCACTTTCAGCCAATCATCAGGAGATTGTGAGTTCTAGTCCCACCATAGGCATGAAAGCTGGCTGGGTGACTTTGGATAAATCACAAGGAGACTGTGAGTTCTAGTCCCATCATATCCATGAAAACCAGATAGATGACTTTGGGCTTGTCACTCTCTCTCTGCCCAACCTGTCTCACAGAGTTGTTGTTGTGGGGAAAATAGGAGGAAGGGGGAACATTAAGAATATTGGCCCAGTTTCCTGGTTATACTGACATCAACAGATTATCGTATCTCTTGGCTGCTCTCTGTATTTAAGGTCTTTCTATTTTGTGTTTTCATTAATTTAATTGTGTTTAGAGCTGTTCACCACCCAGATGAGATGGGTGGCTATACATATCGAATGCATGGATAAATAAATAAATAAATATTTGCCACCTTGAGTTATTTATAAAAATAATAAAGTGGGATAAAAAGAAATAAACTTATTTCTAATGAGTCCTCTAATTCATACGTCTTAAAGGAACCTAATATAAAGATTATTTCGCATCAAGCTTAGCTCCTGTCAAATGCGTCTCTCTTATTTTCTTGGCAATGATATGGAAGTGTATCAGTGCACTCTTTCATAGCCAGTGTCAATGATGAGCTCCTGGGCTAAGAGGCCATAGTCCAATTCTGTGGCATCCTCATGATTTGCGAGGAACTGTGGCTAGCATCTTCAGGTGATCAACACTGTACTTTACTTCTCAGTTTATTGGGGTCTTGTCTACGACCTGCCAAGTAGTACACTAAAATGTGCATCACTTTACCTTTAAAAATGCTATCCAGGTCATCACCCCTGAATAGGGAAGTGGTTTTCAATTACATCTTCCAGGACCCTTTTCTTCAACTTTCTGATCCTGCTAACCATGCTGAGACTTGTTGATGGTTTCTTACTCAGGTATTCACTTGATTTGATTCTGCTTATCTGCCTAATTCAAACTGGGTTGGCCAGCTATTACCAGCTGCATCGGCTTTTAAACGGGTACACGAATCCCCTTCTTGTTGAGTTTTGTGCTCCTCCAAACTCGGTAATGAATAAGAGCTCTCCAATTAAAAATAAAAATGTGCATATCGGAGAAAGTGGAGTATAAAAAGGCATGCAGTAGGGAAAACTGCAAAAATGAGCACATTGGGGAAAATTGTGCATGAAACTATAAATGGAAGTGTATAAGATTTAAAGAAAGGGATGGATTGTTTATTTATTTTGAGGAAAAAAAATGAGAAAGCACCACAGGCTAGAGAATGGGCTTGAAAAGAGATCATCCTTTTTTCCACAGCGTTTTCAAACTAGGCCTAGATCAATTACGGTCAAATGAAATTCAGCTTCTTGAGCTGTGCAGTGCTTTGCAAATAATTAGGAAAAATTACTTTGGAATACACTGAACAAAACCCAACTTCTGTTTCCAACTCTTTACCTTTGCCATGTCTTTTTCACTGACAGCTGACATACAATCCCCCTGAAAAGATGAAGCTGCTTCAAAAAGTGATAACAACAGTTGCTTATAGTGAGTTGGGAGGCATATAAATTTAATAAATAGAATGTTATATCCGTACCTCCAGTGCTGCAGGACACTTTTTTTCCCATGGGTTAGGGAAGAAAAACTTAGTGCCCAATGCAGAATCCAGTTTTTCATGTATTAATATTTTGGTTCAATGTGCAATGCAAACCCAGAACATGAGATAATTCAACTAGGTCATATGAACAGTCATAGAATGTCCCCTAGGGAGCACAGCCACAGTGCTTGCCTGCATAATCAGTGAATTGACTGATTATGTTCCATAAGTCAGTGTCACCTTTTAGCAACCAAAGAAATAGATTTTCTGCAAAATGATCTTTCTCCAAATTGCAGATCTTCTTACTGTGCACCAGTATATTTAAATCCATCCACCTTGCTGCTGGACACCAAACATTTTTTGATTTCATGGCTGCAGCCATTTCATGGCTGCAGACGGCTCCAAGATCACCGTCTGCAGTGATCTTGGAGCCCAAGAAGGTGAAATCTGCCACTGCTTCCTTTTCATACCCTTCTATTTGCCCGGAAGTGATGTGACCGGTTGCCATGATCTTCGTTTTTTTAATGTTGAGTTTCAAGCCAGCTTTTGCACTCTCCTCTTTCACCCTCATC
>JANHZU010006678.1:284295-295537 GCA_032468055.1 Acrochordus granulatus | reverse complement strand
CGTCCGTCCTTCCGGCCTTCCCTCCTTCCTTTCTTTCTTTCTTTCTGTCTGTCTCTCTCTCTCTCTCTCTCTCTCTCTCTCTGTGGCTTTTGATTTATTTTTATTTTGCTCTGTACACTGTTACGTAATCTGGCTTGGATCTGGGTAGTATTTGAATGGGAAAACACCAGGAGATCCCAGAGCTGTAGAGAAGCCTGGGAAGTTGAAAAAGATCTGAAAGGAGACAAACAACTTTTATACAGTTATCAAGGAAATGGTGTGGGGTTGCGCTCAATTTGAGGGAGACTTTATCTTACCTTAATATTAAATTTATCCTGTGCTAATTGAACTCTAGTCAATTCAGTGGGTGCCCTTTTTCAGTTGCAAAGGCAGCATTTAAATATTTAATAACCAAATAAATAACATCTTTATGATCAATCAGATATGCTCTTTGTAGTAAATTAGATGTTCTCTCAGGCTTTGGAAATATATTTCTGTGCAGATTAGCCCAAACATGACCTTGTACATTTTCAGAAATAGAATTACACTTTTATGTAATTATGACTTTGAGGGTAGCATAAAGTCAGAAGAAGTCTGATAATTGGATTAGTATTAAGCATCCCAAACTCCTTAGCCAAACTGGGCTTCAGCTACAAATATGGCCTGTCTCGGATAGATTTATAAATGCTTACTTTTTCATCATATGTTCGTGGGATTCTTTTAGAAATGCAGATTATATGGCAAAGCTCTGGTCTTGTGATTAAGGCACCAGGCTAGAAATCAGAAAACTGTGAATTCTAGTCCCACCTTAGATAGAAAAGTCACTGGATGATTTTGGGCCAGTCATTCTCTTCTCAACTGATCCACCTCATATTGTTTCTTTCTTTCTCTCTTTCTTTCATTTACCAACAAAATTGTTGGTAAAATATGAGAAGAAAGCAGTATTAAGTATATTCATTGCCTTGAGTATTTTTAAAAGTAATAAATTATATATTAACATATCCCCCAAACAAGATAAAATCCATGTATTATGCTTTCTATCCTTTGTGTGTGCCTTTGAGTCACGCTTTGACTCCTGATGACTACCTGGATAAGTGCCTGAAGTTTTCTTGGCAAGATTGTGAGAATAATTTGCCACTGCCTTTTTCCTAAGCTAAGAGACAGTGACTGGCTCAATGCCACCCAGTTGGCTTTATTTATTATGGGAGTTTAACCAATACATGAAACTGGTTTTCTTCTATTCATTAAAAAGGCCAAATTTATTTGTTAAGCAGATAGGAAAGTTACTGTTGCTGGCCTAGAGCTGTGCTTATAACTGTGCCTTTCCCTTCTTCTCCATGTGCCCCTGAATGTCCAAATTTGTACATGCCAATAGTCAATACCTTTGGGCACCTTCTATGCACATATAATAAGTGGAGACTTTAGATGCTGCCTTGAACAGGCAGACATTATAAGGAGGCTCCATGTGATATACAGCACTCATGCCCTCTTTCATTTACTATGTGCATCCATTATTTATCTGGACACATATGCATCCATGGACACACATAATAGAATATAGTAGGTAAAGCATTTACAGAATAGTAATTTTTTATTTAAGGAATTAAAAGGAAGACTTCAACTAAAATTTAAAAAATCAGTAAAGTAATATTATCTAATATAATCTTTCTTCATATGATTCTGCTGTAATCTCTTGAATTTCATTTTGCTTTGTTGCATGTTTGCAGTAAATGCAACGTACAAACCATCAATCTGGAATCAGCAAGCATTTCTTCTCTATTATCTGTAAGGTACCATTTATTTAGATTTCTTCTAGCAGCTCTCTCCTTCAAAAACAAATGGCCTGTTTTGTTAAGTCAGGGCCATGGATGTTTCCTTTAACTTATCACACTGAGAACTGCTCTTGGGCTGTTTTAGAAGAAAACTAACATAAGCTCCTTATCAAAAAATATTACGTTTCCCGAAAGGTAAAATGTTCTGTCAGTTTGTTCAGGCCATGTGAAATTCTTCTTTACCCTGACAGGTCACCACATAGGAACTGATGGCACACAATGCTTTCTTCAAATGAAATCTAGTGCCCTCAGCTATTGATGACAGCAGGAGCAGAAAATCTTTTCTGTCACTGCTCTGATGTAGCTTGCAAATCTCTCTCCAATCTCCTCCTCCTCATTATTATGGATATGTCAACAGCCATTACAAGCATAGGCATTAAGTTCTAGTTGGCATCATTTAAGGCCTTTAAAATAGGATGGGCAAACATTATTATTAATACATAAAGAAATTAATACATAATACACTACTTCAACACCACCAACAACAACAAATTACAATGGCAGCTATTCAATTAAAAAAATCCTGCCAACGTACTTTAAAAACACTAAACATAAGGGGAGAAGCTAATAAAAAGGATCAATAGAATATCAGTTTGTATGATTAAGGAATTACTTCAGTCCTTAAGCTTATTATTAAATTTAGTCCATAGAGAAGTATGTTTCAAAAAGAGGTAATAGCTTAAATTCCTCTCCTACTACTACAAACATAACTTTATTTCCATTTATGTAAGATTATCCTCTTTGTTTGAACCCCAGAGTCAGTAGAGCCACAGATCATCATAAAATGACAAATTTCATACATTAGCTCCAATTTAACATTGCACTTATATCTTTAACTCTTATATTTTCCCCAAAATTTTATTATATGCTACAATTTCATAACAAAATGGAACTGTGGCTAAGCAAGACCAAATTAGGAGTTAAAGAGGTCTGAAATACCTTATAATGCTAGCATTAAAAAAATCTGACTGCCAATTTTTAAAAACATTCTTTGAGGGGACCAGGAGGTAGAAAATAATATTTCCTGATGAATTAAGTTCATACTTAAATCATAAGAAGTAAGTTTTACATGTTTAAATACCTAGATTTTCCAAGATCAGATACTCTAGTTCTTCATTTCAAAGTACAGGGATATAGCTAATTCTAGCCTTCATTTTATTTTTTAAAATTCCATATAAAATTGAATGATTGGTTTCATTTTAGGTGCTGCATTTCTTAAGGATTTTAAGATTGCAGGTATTGTGGGTCTGTTAACACATTTGACTGTATTGTTTTATCAATGAATATTTCAACTATATATATATATTTCCAAAGACATATAAGTAAATCATATGCAGAAGGTAAGGTTTCCAAGTCTCTAAAACAGCCATTCTAATTCAACTGATTTAAAAAGTTTATCCTGCCTAAAGATTCCAGTAAAATATCTTTCCAACTGTGGATTGTTCTACAACATCAATTTCTCATTGAAACAAAACATAATTACTCATCTAATAATGACCAAATATGCTTAACACCTTTCAAACCTGAAAAGAAAGATGCAAAATGTTCTGCTCATGGAGAGGGAAATGCCAATGTTGGAAATATCAAGGAAGAAAATGTAGTTTGGACTGTATGGCCTAGGAAATGGAAATAAAACAAGTAAAGGAGTTATTAATTTCTGCCAATCCAATTATTTTTTCATTACTAACAGTTTTCCAACATCCAAAACCACTCATATATACCTGGACATCACCAAATGCAACACAAAGAAAGCAAATTTATTTTATTATTGGTATAAGGAATTGGAAGAGCTCAGTTATAACAGCAAAAATATGACCAGGGACTGACTATGATCATGAATTTTTCATAAGCTCCAGGTTAAGCTAAAATGGGGAAAGAAAACCAACCAGTTTCAATCATATGATATTGAATATATATCCATCTTTTTCAAGGAATACACATGGAATAGCTTTAATGTCCTAAACATCATTGACTGGGAACTAGAGGAACCATGGAATGAAATCAAAGGTATTGCTAAAGATGAATGTGAAAATAAACTGATAAAATGTGAATGTGAAGAAACAGATGAAAACAAACTTAATGTCAGAACAAATTGTAAAAGCTGCCAAAGCCAAGAATGTCAAAAATCAAATGAACAAATTTAACACAAAATTTCAGAGAGCTATTAGAAGAGACAAGAAACATTATTACATTGATGTCTTCATGGATGGAAACAGACATGGAAAATAAGAAAAGATGAGCATGAGATGATTTTAATTTTAAAGTTATAGGAAGAAATATAAATAACCTGAACTATGCTGATGACACTAGCCTAAATCCAAAGGATCTGCAAGGTCTACTAATAAAAGTCAAGGAGCATAATGAAACTTTGGGATTAAAATAACTATAAAGATCAGACTAATGATAACACCTATAACAATCAGTCTTAGAATTGATAATGAAGACATCAAAATGTTAAGATCAACTATCTACCATAAAGTAATCAGTAATGAAGAAATAGGCCATAGAAAATTAGAATAGTAATTGATTAATTAATTGCAAATAGTACTTCTTTATCTCTGTTCTGTTTTAAGTACACTGTTAATGCTTTCATCTCTCTTGGTTGTCAGACATGCTGGAGACCACATAATTTTTGGTGCTCCAAAATGCAAGTAAGCCATCCTGAATGCTAGAAGAAAGATATTACAAAAGCAACTTCTGGTTGCTAATGAAGACTTCGACGCCTGGGATTGCTCTTCACATGAGAATTGCAGACAGATTCTTTGTAGTTAATGGAAGACACATGGGACATTGCCCAATATTGTAGGCACTGTCCAAAATATCAGATGGGGCCTGTAAATCCATAAATGTCATATAAGATATATTTCATAGGATACCATTTCATTTGTCAGTGGGGAAGCAAACATAATTCAGGAAGATAAGGAATGTAACTATCCATACTTGCTTGCAAATAAATTCACTGTGTTTAGTAGAACTTCCCTTCTAATACCAAAATAGATTTCCTGTTACCCACCATATGTTTTGAACTTCAACTACCCCAGCAGTATAGCATGACAAGAATGTGGTATTGTGCTCTAAAATGTAGTATTTAAAATTCTACCTAAGATTTTAATTTCATTTTACAAATAGACAGCAATAATCAACATGTTTTTTTTTCTCTGTAATAATACTTGGGGGACTTCTTATCGGGATAAATCTAACTAATGTTCTGTTCTAAATTCCTCAAATTTTGACTCAAAAACAGTCAAAAGTGCTTTGGTTTTGGTTTAACTAGCTTTCAGAAGTTAGCAGCTTTTATTGAGTATTGCAATACTGTTCTTTCTTTTTACTGTCTTGTTTATTTAGGATGTATTCTTTTCAAGAAGTTATTTTAACTTTCTACTTATCTGGGAAACACTTTTGATATTCACACAAATATGTGGAATATAAATAAGAATGAATACAACATTTCTGGCATGCTTTTTGTCCTCATTTATTTCAAACTTTAGAAATTTTTCTGAGAGATTAATTTTTTTTTATAATTCACTTTTCAGGATTCCATTAAGGCAAATAGCAGTTAATAAATCTTATTAAATTAGTAAACTGGCTAATACTCTGTTGGCAAGTATGAATGATGTGAAACTAATGGTTCTACTTCACAACTAGAGAAGCACCTGTAAGACAAAATTTCTGTCTGTCTGTCTGTCTATCTACACAGAAAAGCAGCTGCCATGAATAATTTTGCTTGAATACAGCCTGTTTGAGACAAGTTTCAATGGAAACCCCCACTAGTTTTTCTTATATGCATTTCACAGTTGCTCTTCATAATTAGTTATATAGTCTTAAGGCTATATAAACCATTGTTCTAAACATGTATTTTGTTTTTATTCATAAGCCTGAAGACCAGATAAACATATTGCTGTGATGCCAATGATGTGATGCTAAAGAATGAAAATGAAGATGCCTTGGTAATACAAAAATGCAGATGATTTAGAAACATATGATGTTCAATTCACTTAAGCATAACTCCTCCTAAGTCACACACTACAGTTAGGAGCACATTTATTTGGTGCTGAAAGCCACACACAATGTGATAAAGATGATTTTAGCAGAATACAGAGGTTTTTTTGTACTTAGGTGTGTAACACCTTTCCAGTAATTCTCACAAATATTTTGTCAGATATAAATCAGTGCAAAAATGGTGCTGTTGTTCTGATTTTTTTTGCCAAATTTCAGGCAACCCATTTATGGCCTTAGCAGATTTATCAACAGTATGGTCAGTTTTGGAGTAGCTGCAAACATTTCTTGATCAGAATTTAAAAGTGACCAGAACATAATAGATTCATTTAGTTGACAGGATGAGCCATGCCGGTCCCTTCATCTGGACAGAAAATCAATCATTGACTTCTGGAGAAAGAAATGGCAGACTGAAGAGAGCTCCATGGTGAAGAATGAAAAAACAGTGAGTAGACTGGCTTTTCAAACCTCTCCAGACAAAGAAAGGATGAGAGATCTCCCACAACTTCTCCGGAAAGTTGTTCTTTGTGAGGAGACCACAGCATAGCAGTCTCTGGTGGGATATGAATACTGGAATGTGAGGGAATAGCCATCTTGCTCAAACTGTGATCAGCACCTTTGAAAGGATAACTTTGCACACTTATTTTTCTAATTGCACTTGGAAATTGCTTGTTAACTACTTTTCAGCTATCAGAGAACTTTGGACTGCTAAGTCTAAAAACACTGGGTGAGTCTGTCTTCAGTCTTTAACAAAACAAAATTGTAACATAGTTTTAAGAACTTAAATTTGAAATAAACAGCAAAAATTATAATTTAGAAGATTATCAACATATTAAGGGTCCAGATAAATTTGAAATAAGATTTTGGAATTAATTATCAAGAATCTTTCCAATGGGAAAGTGCACTTGTTTTGAATTTTTTTTCTAAGACATAAAAGAGGTAAACAAATTTAAAAATTGGACACTAGAAGGAACTAAAGATTTTGATGGAGGAAAACAATATATAAATTTGATTAACAGCTACAGAATTATGCAAAAGATTATAACACTGGAAATATTGAAAGAAACTTTTGAAAAATGGAATCAGAACTGAAATATCAAAAATGATGTGGATTAGACTGTGGATAGACTGTATCCAAAAGATGTTTCAGAAAAAAATTGCAATAGAACAAGCTTTATCTGTGAGTTAACACTGAAAGTGGATCTACAAACAACAGATCACAAGAATGACAGAAAAAGATATTTTGTTGGACAATCAAATTGGTTGATGTTTTAAAAATCAAAAAGGAATTACAAATAATAAACCAAAAGAGTGACTTGGATAATTCTTTATGTTAGATTTACAAAAAAAAAAGTATTAAAGCTTGGATGAACTTGTGAGAATAAAAAGGAATAAAAAGAAATTAGGTTCCATGACATTTCTTGAATGGATTAAACATTTAGATTATTAGAAGTAAAGGAACAAAAAATATAAAGTTGATTTATTTGATCAAGGTTAAATAGATACATTATTATTTCTGGCAACTCTTAATGGACTTTTGCTGACACCAAGACTGAAGCAACAATGCATTATGGATCTCTTTATAGATAAGAGATGTGGGAGAAGGAAGGGCTGAGCCAGGGGAAAATGTGAAGTGGGAGATCAGTCTTGAATTGTTTATCTTAAGTCTTAAATGTAGTAAGCCAATCCCTCCTGAGGACCATTGAACCTTATCTTGGGGCAATCAGTTGGGCAAATTTTTGTAAATATGCAAGACCAATAAATCTGTTAGCCTGAATCTCATCATCTGAGCTTGGTCTTTGTACCTGACAAGAGATGGGACATGGGATGAAGAGATCATTGGTTGTAAATTGAAAGGAGGTGAAAGTTACTAAAACTGCTTATATGTGATGAAGGTTTGAAGTGACTTCTTCCTTCCTTTCATTTATTTTTTTTCTTTTCCTTTGCATTTCTTATTCTTTCTTTCTACTCTTCTTTCTTTTAGTCTGTATTAGCTTTTACTATTGAAATTACAATCTTTAATAACATTATTTTAAAAAGGGTAGCTAGCAGAAGAATTGGAATTCACAGAAGAATTGCTTTGGGCAACAAATCAGATATTGAGGGGCAAGTCCAGGCCTGGAGTGACCAACTGGTACAGTTCAATGCAACTCAACATCAAGAAGATGGAATATGTGATGACACACCCAAGGGAGCGTGACATAATCCAGATTGATGGCACCAATCTGCCAAGAATCAAAGCCTTCAAATAATTTGGATCAATGATTGCAGCTGATGGCAATCTTCAACACGTGAAGTCACTGCACAAGTCAACACTGCCTGGCTGAAGTGGCACACAATGACAGGCATCACCTATGACAAGAAAAGACGAGACTGTCTTAACTTGAAGATCTACTTCACTGTTGTTCACCCTGTTGCACTCCATGGTGCCAAGTGCTGGCCCATAATGAGCCATGGAGACAAAGATGCGGCTGTGTTGGATCTCTGGCAACACATGATACAACTATGTTTACAAGAGTTGCATTCATCAGATGTACGGTATCACCCTAATCACCAACAAGCTTTGCAAATCCTAGCTGTGATGGTATGGCCACAACCTATGTGCTGACAACAAGACACTTGCCAAGAAAGGCTTCCTACTAGAGGTCAGCAGAAAGTGACCAAAGGGTCACCCAAAGCAACATTGGTTTGACACATTGCATAAAGATCTAAAGATTGTCAGGGCCCACCCTGACCAGACCCAGACTGCATCAAATGGTACCAGTGAAACAGTATAGCAGACCCTGCCATACTGTCCTCTGTGGGACAAATGCTAAATAAGAAAAAGAGGAGCAGGAGAATTGGAAATCTCCATCCTAGCAACTCAGATATAGACTGTGTTCTAAAAATAAAAATATCCAGTCCTTGAGATTTTTGCAATCTAATCCATCTTTCAATAAATCTTATTGCAGGAAAGAAAAACAGGGAAGCAATCATTTGCTATTTGTTTTAAGCTTATCACATCATTGCATGTTTTGGCTTTAGGAAGCAAACAAAACAAGATCTCCATAGTTGTTAAAGGTAGGGATATCCAGCTCTGATATGAAAACCTAATATGGTCCAGATTCTTTTTAGATAGCCCAGATCAATTCAATACCTAAATCCAGAAATACAGTATATTGAAAAATAAAGCAATGTACTCCTATAATAGCCCCCCAAGTGAATTTTTCCAAGCAATATGCAGGGCAGGTAGGCATTTATAAACAAGTCTGCCACATGTGATTAAAATCTATGAAGGATATTTGAACTACTTTAAAATCAGATTTTTTAAAAAAAATATATTACCTATAATTTTGGCATTTGGAAGGGATAGTAAATGATGAAATTTGCAGATTGAATCTCAGAGAATAAATAGAAATCCAGTCCTAGAAATGTCTTTGTCAAATTTCAGGCAAATATATTGGGGAAGAAGCTATCGAAAAGGAAGGGGTATTTATTGCAAATAATTATACTCTTTCTTGTATTGACTTGAGTTGATTATCTGGAACCGAGATGGGAGGTTGTTCAGCAGTAATACACTCATTTAGGATCATAAAATAACTTCGATTCTAAGCCAGGATAAACAGTTAAATGTAATTCATAAAGCATCATTACATACAGTAATTGCTCAGGCAGAAAGCTTAGGTGCAGAAAGTGAAAATACTAAGCTTCTGCTTCATCCTCCAGATTCCCCACCCCATCTCACCCCAAAATATTAGGATTGGGGTAGTTAATGGGTTCAAATCACTCTTCTTTGAGGGTAGAACACTGAAACTAATACTAAACCTCTTCCTTTCCCATAATGTGCTTAATGAATATTATTGTCCTAATTCTGTATTAAATATATTATCTGTGCTCATATTCAGAGCTTATAAAAATGCAACCAGTAGAGTACCCAAACTTTTCTAATAGTATACCCAAACTTGATAATCTTCTTGCCAAGATGGCTGTCTAACTTCTCATCAGATACACCTCAAGAAATAGCTTAATGTTTTTAAATGATTCCCAAGCTTTAATTTATCGAGTTCTTTTCTGATGTTCTGTGATTGCTATGTTTATTGCTATTTCACTTTATTTTGATTTTTAAAGCTGAGAGCAATTTATTTTATGGTATTTTTAAAAACTTTTTACATAAAAAAGATTTGTTATTTTGTTTAAAAGTGAGATTTGATTTTGTATAGTCAATCTTGTTTAATGCTGTATTCAGGACTTTCATCTACCCATGATTCTCATCATCATTATCATTTGAAAAGGTGATTTTTATGTAATTTTTCTTGGCAAGAAAATGAAAGTACCTAGCCATTTCTGTTCTGCTGGAATGTTTTTCCAACTGCCGGTCAATCTGAAAGCCTTTGTCTCCTATTAAAGTAATAACCAGATCCAGTCCTGCTTTACTTTTCCCAAATTGGCCAAGATCATCTGGTACTGCTATCATATTACCTTAAAAGAATTAAGCTAACTGATCTGAATAATCTTGAAAAGCAGTGACTTGCATGGCTACATAAGGACTTAAATCCAGAGACTCTTTCTTTCAAAATCCATTTCTCTATTCCAGGGCTTGACAGCCTATAGCTTAAAAGTCCCTCAAGAACAACAACTTCTCTTGCTCCCGAAACTCATTTTGGTCCTGTCAAAATTAGGTAGTAAAATACCAAAGCCTAGCAATATGATTATTAATATTATTAAATAGGTTTTTATATCAAATTTCATATCCTTTGAGTGCAGTAACAGCATGGACACACAAAGCTGTCATAAAAAGCACAGGATTTTAAAAAATGTTATTCCAAAAATTCATTCTTATTTCTACCCAGCAATTTACTTTACATATTTATGCTTCACGTGTGTATATTAGCATGAGCTCAACAAATGCTAAATGGTTGCTTGACTTACACATTAAATAATTGCCTATGATTTTTAGATAATGGGTATATGTACAAGAAATGTAGATTATCCTTCCAAATTCACATTTCCCAGTTAGTTACTATTACGCTTTGTTATTGTAAAACCTCAGTTCATTTTAGAGGGACTTGTAGGATTCCCTCCAGGTAAAACTACTTCCTGCATGACACAAAATACCTTGTGCTGCTGCAATTTCATAAAGCCATTGAGAAAGACCCCTCTCACACTAGACACAATGAGTTTGAACTCTTCCCTCTGGACGGCGCTATAGGGTGTTGCATACCAAAACAACCAGACACAGGGACAGTTTTTCCCCCATGCCATCATTCGGCTGAATATTTGACTCATGCTCTATGACAGGACACAAAGTGCAAAGAATTCTAAATTAACCCAGAAGTACGGTCTAATGTACATACATACATACATATATATATACACATACATATATATATACGTATATATATATACATACATATATATATACACATACATACATGTATATATATCTACATACATGT
>JANHZU010006678.1:249681-259975 GCA_032468055.1 Acrochordus granulatus | reverse complement strand
GACAGGGGGGCCTGGCGTAATGCAGTCCATGGGGTCGCGAAGAGTCGGACATGACTGCGCGACTGAACAACAACAACCTTAAACTTCTCAACACTATTTTCCTTATTTAAGTTTATTATATCTTCTATTTATGTCTTATTTTACTATTTCTTTATCCTCTCTTACTCCATAGCTTTTTTAAAGTTTTAACTTCCTATCACCCCTTATTTTCTATCTATAGCTCTCTAATATTCTTAAATGACTTGTTTTATAACCTATAATCTGTATGCAAGATTCTTAACTCTCCCTATCTTAGCTTCAGTCTCTGCTATACCAACCATCACCCCTCCTCTGTCTTTGCTGCTGGAGTTGATTTTTTCTTGCCAGTTTTTTCAGATGGGTTTAATCAGCATGATCCTGCAAGTGCTACTGGTGTAGCTTGATATCACTACTTGTGCCACTCAACATCAGTACTAGTACAATAACTTCTAAGGCTCACAAAGCATCTTTAATTGCACATTACTTCCATGATTATTGCAAGTACTAGGGTTCAGAGGGCCCTTTATCCAGGTTGCTGCTTTCTGGACCTTTACCTAGTCTTTGTACTACTAAACTGAATATAAAGTTTGGAAACTTCCATAGCCCAGGCATCCTGAAGCCCTTTCCCACTAGGTTGCCCATTACTGGCTTGCACTCATGATGAGTTCCTTCCGTCTGTGCTAGAGCTGCTCCTCATGGTTTGGCCTATACTTTGTTCTCATCCACGGGCATTCTGTCAATAACCTCTAATAATATATTGGGTCATGTGTTTGTATTTTTAAACTTCTTCCAAAAATGGTGCTATTTTGAACCTCATTCATTCATTCATCAAATTTATATAGCAGCTCATCTCACAAATAAGCTATTCTGGGCAGCATAGAACAAGATTTTTTAAAAAAATTAATGTATAAAAACAGTTATTATTTTTTTTTAAAAAAAATTAAAATAACCCACAAAACAGTAGACCTTAATGACAATGGAGCCATCTCAATGTCTCACCCCCTGGTAGCACAACCAAGTTTGGAGAGATTTCTGGAAAATCAATAGGGATGGAGCCAGGCTCACTTGTGGGGGGAGATATTCCATAAAGTGGGCACCATGGCAGAGAAAGGTCATAACTAGGACACACCAAATATAGCTCCCTAACTAAAAGGACCCATAGTATGTCCTTTCCGCTCAATCTAGAGAGAGGTGTTTCCTCAAATAACCCAGCCCCATGTCATTTCAAGGTCAAGACCAGCATTTTGAATTGGACCAAACAGATTGGTAACCAATTCAGCTCATGGAGCAGAGGTGTAACATGTGTTGTTCTAGAAACACACATAACTCCCTATGGTGCTTCATTTGGAACATTCCAGAAATTTCTGGATACTCTTCAAGGGCAGCCTCATTTAGAGTATATTACAGTAATCTAACCATGAGGTGACTGGAATATGAGTCACCATGAGCAAAGCCAATCAATCTAAGAATGGGCACAACTGGTTCATAACATAAAGTTGTGCAAAGGCCCTCTTAGCCAGGAATGCCACCTGCTGTTCAAGTAGGTGTCATGAGTCAAGGAAGAGACCCAGATTGTGCAGACGGTCTGTTTGGGGCAGTGCAACCCCATCCAACACCAAAGATGGGATAGTTCTAGAACCAAAAAACTGCATAATCCACTGAGTGAAGTCACTCAGTGCTACACCAGGGTTCAATTGAAGCCCATTGTTCCCCAGCCAAACCCTCATAGCATCCAAGCATTGGAATAAAATATCCACAGTATCACTTAATTCACTAGGGGCAGAGATGTATAATTGGGTAACATCAGCATATTGATGATACCTCACCCTCTGAGAAAGTGAGGTGAACCAAGGCTTCCTTGAGTGATAAAGGAATAACCCCCTCATTTAAAAAAGAATTTACTACCACGGGAACCCACCCACACAACACTCCAGGATTTCTTTAACAAGCCAGGAGAGGCTTGATTTTAAAGAGCAGGTGGCTGAAGCTCATAGTCCAAAGAACCCTCTTTACTTCCTTTGGCTTATCAGGTTCAAGCTCTTCTCAGATAACCAGGCAGTACCTCTCCCCAGGTATCTTCCCCAAACTTTCACAAGGCCAGGGTCCAATTGTGAATGAATGCTAATAACTTTTTCTGACAGATACTAAATAAATTCTTCCACACACCCCTGAAAGAAGGTGTGTGTTTCACAATAGGGTCATAGGACTTCTGTCTTCAGACATAACAAGGGCAGAGAACTATGAAGCTTTGCTACACTTACCACCACAAGGTAGACCTTAATAGCACTCTAACTCATATTCAGGTGATTTCATCCCATGTAGAATGCCAGCAACGGTCTAGGTGTCTATTCTCTTATTTCATCTCTCATAATTTTCTAATGAACCATGGAGAGTAATGGGATCCACAAGAGGTTGCTTAGGTATGATCTGAACCAAAGCCTCAGTCACCCTCTTAGTCCAAGCAGCAACCAAGGCTTCAGATGGACCATGAAGCAGATCAGCAAGAACAACCCTCTTAAGCCCATCTGGGACTATTTCAGGGGAAGTCCAATCTAATGGGTAATGCCTCCCTGAAATAGATGGTAGTGCTATGGAATCCCATGGTAATCAAGGTATGTCTGACCCTAACAAGGAAGACACCAAAAGTCCTCCAGTTTCACACCAGTTAGCCACTGCTCTGATAGGACCATCAGATCTGGCATGTGATCATGTCTCATGTCAGAGTCTGGGTGACCTAGGGTAGGCTCATGCCTATCACGAATTCTTGAACCACTTTGGACCCCACTCTTAGAAGGAACAAATTAAAATCCTCCAAAACCATAAGATGGTGAATTCTACTGCCAACATAAATGTTGACTCAAGTGCTCAGGCAGGGAAGTTAATATATAACAGGAGGCTGTTACAACAGCAACAATCCCAACAAACTCCTAGAGACCAGCTTAATGAACAGGGTCTCACATCTAGTGACCTATGGTGCACCACACAGAAAGCCATAAGTGATTCCCATATAATAATCACCACACCTCCACTCCTGCCTCGGGTCATGGCTGATACTACACCTTAAACCCAACTGGCATATCTCCAAAAGGGCAGCCATCACCCTTTTGAAACCAGCCAGGTTTTGCTGACATATGCCAGGTTGGCCCTCTCAATGATGAAATCACAAATGAGAAAGCCTTATTGCATTCAGACCTGGTGTTTAGAAATAGGGGACTCTGACCAAGAAGCTAGAACTTGAAACTGGTATAAGACATTAGTCTTGTATTCCTCAAGAATGGCTTGCTACCCATCTTCCATCATATCTCCCTATACCTATCACCAACATAATATTTTGGCTTACCCCCATCCCTCAAAGGCAGCACCAACTCCCAATCTAGGCCTCCCAATTCTCAAGGCCAGGGATTTCTCATTATCCTCCAGTCCATCCATCCCATGGAAGCACTTAAGATTCATTAGCTCTCAGTCATTCAGGATACCCAGTGACTACCTCCCCCTTTCCACCCACGATACTCTCATAAACGCACACACAGGAAAATCCCCACACCCCGCTCCTCTCCCCAACTGATCAAGAATTCCATTCACCCCAACCCCATCAATCTCCTCCTCTGGCTTTCATCTAGAGGGAGGAAATCAATTTTCAATTGAAACCCACAGTCTATGATTATTGGCACCAAGCTGGTAGATGTAGTCATATGAAAGTGGATAGTGATTGTTGCATTATCTTCTTCTTTACAGGGACTGGCAGTAGGGAAGGCAAAATGATCTCCACGGGGTGGAGGGTCCACTGTACTCTGTCAATCTACTGTTGTCTACCACACCCTACTTAGTCACCACCAATATTTTCAGAATCCCAACATTTTAGCTGGCCTCTCAGATGAAGTCAGGATCATACAGCATTGCTGCAGGAAAAGGACCTTCATTATTGGCATGCAGTAAGAATCTCTCAATATTGCCAATAGCCTCAATAAATACCCAACCACAAGAAATGCTCAGTCCTCCACCATCTTTGGCTACTAGTCTGACAGCTAACCAAAGCCCTGTAACATAGCTGCTGACAAAGTCATACCAAGAAAAACGTAAATGGAGGAGGAATGCCAGCAGCAAATTGAGAACAGTCTAAAAGTGCAGCAGGTGTAGCCAGCCCAGCCCACAAACACAGCAATCATGGCCCATGAGCCCAAGGTTGCAAACATGGCAAATGGAGCCAATGAAGCCTGTTCTCTAGCTCATTCCTCCAGCCTCCAAGACAGCCTGAGCAGGTCCAAATTCAGGTCCATCAAACCCAGCCTTAATTCACATAAATGCCAAGCAAAACATGCTATATGACCATACAATTAAGACTATCCACCTTTCCACCATCTCCCAAGAACATTTATGATATAAAATTGCTATATGTCACGTCTAACGTTTACCAAGTTAGGCTGTTGTGCTTCTTTAGGTGGCCTGCTTGCCAGTACTTATGTTACAACTTTTCCTGTACCTAGATCACTTGCCAATACTCCCTTGCCTTCTGATTCCTCTGCCTCACCTGTCACTTGTCCTTTGGGGAGGGAGAAGAGAAAGGAAAAGTCCCTTTTCCTATGCTGCTTAAGAGAGCTGATACTGCTGGTATCTTCTAGGTTTCTTGCGCCTTTCCTTCTTCTGCATCTTCCTTCTTTCTTATTCTTTAATCCTCTAGATCTTCTCTCCCCTTTATCTTTATAGCATTTCTTTCCTAGCTTCCTTCATTTTAGCTCTTCCAATACTATGCCACAGCAATCAAGCATCCCTGCTGGCTGGGGAATTCTGGGAGTTGAGGTCCACATATCTTAAAAGTTGCCAAGTTTGAAAAGAGCATGCCTTCATAATTCACAGTGAGCATTACTCACTGATCTCTCCAATTACCAAAAACATATTGGAGACATGTAAAATGCATAAACTATAGGTTTATTCTCAAACAAAGGCCTGTTCACCTCACACTACAGGCAATATGATACTGTTTCATAGAGTCTACCTGATAGATTTTAATTTCTAAAGACTATTATATTTTTATTTTATAATGCAGATAAGATAATTACAGAAATATACAGTTATTTGCACTTTTTTTTCTCTCTCCTTTACACCTTTGAACTATGATGGTTGTTGGTCTAATTGTAACATCTTTATTTAATCTCCATCATTTTTGTTTTGCAGAACTAGTTATATTAATAGAAAATTTATTATCTCAATAGAATGTATTTCAGAGGACTTAGTGAAGAATTCCTGGTTCAGATGTCAGTGTTCTATGACTAAGTGGCCTGTCAATAATACCAATTATTTTGTATTACTATTAATGGCCCATCTGCTCCTCAAAACTCCTTCTTGCTTTGAACTAAATTCTTTTCATCAGCATATAAATTCATGTCTTTCTAGATATTCCTGAACTCCTAGAAACTCTGACCACCATTCCATGTGCATAAGGACTAACTTTACACAAAGTCATATTATTTATCTTTCCAGTTCAGGATATCTATGCTGACCATAACAGAGGTTCAGATAGACTCCTTCACAAGAAGAATTGAATCTTGGACTTCTTGCATGCAGTGAAAATCTTCTGTTACTGAGTTCTTGTCTTGCTGAATCAGTATAAGTGGTCATCACTTACAGTTAGCCAGATTGTCAGAAATACACCTTAGAAACTTTTCCCATTAGATGTAAAGGTTTCATAGTATACCCAATTAATTCTATAGCAACTGATATTCAGAAATATAATAATAACCTTTGACTGATATATTACTAGAGCATGGTACATATGGGCCACTTTTGTATGCATTCTTCTTCCCTGTGGCAGAAAGAAATGGATTACTGCTTATGCTCTAGTTTAAAATTAGTCTGAAATAACTGATCCATTCTGACATATCCTGAATTTCAAATTAGATTGAGAATTACATTCTAAATTATCAGGATTCTGAAAAAAATTAATATCAAATACAAGCATCATGTTGTACCTAATTGCTTAGATTTAAGAGTTGTAAGAGACCATTTAGACAATTGAATCTAACTTTCTGCTCAGTGAGATAATTCAATTTATAGCCTACCTGTACTTGAATAAATAATAATTGAAGCAAAATTCACTACCTGTGTTGACAACTGATTCTGTTGCATTGCTGCTTTTATTATTAGGACTCTTTTTCTTACAATTAATTGAAATCTAACTTCCAGTAATGTTGGGCCATTATTCCATGTCCTGTATTTTGGTATGATGGGGAACAGTTCCTGAACATCTTCTCTATGATGTCCTTCAGCTGTTTGAAAAGACTACCATATTCTCAGCCATTTTATATTGCTGACTCATTTTCAATTATCCATCTAAAATTTCAATATCGTTTCAAGTATATTATTAACAAGGTGGTCATCTTCACCACTAATCTAGCCAGAGACTTCCTGAGTGGCGACCAGAATAGTTTGTGGCTTCCTATTGTTGGAACATTCTTTCCAGAAAGGATCATCTTGTATCTAATATTTAAAATTTCAATACTAGACACAAAGATTTGTAACTATTGCATATGTATATGTATAGGCATTAGTAGGTGTGCACATGTGTACCTCCTAACCAAACCTAAATTCAGAAAGATGGTGACATTCCCGGAATAGCATGCATTTTTCCTATGGTCTGCAGAAGTGATTCCTTCAGCTAGAAAAAAGAACCATAGAAGAAACAGAAAATCACTTGTAGCTGTTGTGGTATCCAGTTCAAAGTTGTTTAATAAACATTTTAGCTAATTCTGAGGGCATACATGGGAAGCATCACTTAGGATTTTTAAACTGATACTAGGATCCTGTTCTTTGTAATGCCAGCATGACTTAGTTGAGTAGACATTCTTAGCACTGGATTATAAAAAGAATTTAATTTCAAAAGGCAAAAATCAAAATACTGAAGGGCTTTGTTTCTCTCCTGGAGTAGGGCCACAATCTGAATTACTTCTCTTAATTGCTTCAGTTTTTGAGGATTCAAAATTGAAATTTCAGCAAAAACCTATTGGTAAGAAAAGCAAAATGCATAATACAAAATAGAAAATGTTATTTTGTTTTACTCATTTTATGGATTATTTTTAAAGTAATGATAGGAATATTTTAGAACAAATAAACAGGTTCCACATTTCTGTAAAATTAATTTTCCTTCAACATGAAAATTTCACCATTGAATTTATCCTTAGACAAAAATTGCTCTGCTTGGGGGGAGAACCTGATTTTAAAGCATGAATTTTTAAAGTATATGCTGTAAGTATGTATGTATGTACACAGACATGCATACACACACAGTCCCCATAACAAATATCCACTAGACATTACAACCAATAATTGGCGTTTAATAGCCCTCCAATTACAATGCAGTCTAACTTACCAGTAGAGTATTAGTACTCAGGAATGAGTTAATAATGCATAAAGACCTTCTAATAGAACAGTGGGGGAGTTGAATATTCTTTTCTTAAGTCAGCTATAAGTAATTACGACATAGTGTGCATCTGACTATTCTCATAACAGAGCAATTGAATATGAAGAATGGATGATAGCATAGGCCTAGAGGTATTTTTAGAATGTCAGCCATCAAGCAGGTGGCTGTGTTACCTGGAAGAAAGGCTTGGAAGACTGGAGGGTGGGGGGACTTTGCCATGGTTACAAACTCAGCCTAATAACTAATTTAAAAATACCTTTGGAAGACAATACCTGCGATATATAAATAGGGATGGGAAAGAGAAGTCTAAATAAATCAATGGCATAAAGACAATACAGAATAATGCAGATGGACACTTTATTTTATCTGTCTGTATTCTGTCTTAAAAATATCCCACAACCCCAAGCCGTCAGCATTTTGTGGCAAGGAAAAGTTTAATTCTGCAACTGGTATCAATTATGCAAATTGACCATTTTGTTCAATCTCTTATTTTATACAATTTTCCTAATTTATTACCTTTGTCATAATGGAGTTTATTTTCATGTGGAACAATAAGGAATTGTGTAGGATGCTAAATCCTTGCTCTGAGAGACATGATTAATAAAATCAATCAAAATTACCAAATAATTATATTTGATTGAGTAAAGCATAGTTTCAGTATTCAGCAGGTTTTTAGAAATACATATTTCAGTAGAACTACTTCCAAAAGTGCACTACATTTATTCAAATATATTTGATTTATAATATAATCCAATTCTATGAAAGTCTACTTCTAAAACAAAAAAAATATATGTACAGACTTCTAGAATACTTACTTCCAGTTAATGGAGTCAGAATCACAATGTTTCAAAGGAGATGGGGAATAGAATGTCCAAAATGGAAGAAACCTTCAATCCTAGGTATTGTTTTTTTGCCAGTATTGTGATCAAAGCAATGGCAATGGTTTCTGCTTCAAAAAGAAGGAGGCTTGTGAGGGCTGAATGTCTTCCTTCTATTGATTTTCTTTTCCGCCTGTGAAAAGTAAAATATTTGTTACTCTCTAGTCCCAGAATCCTTTATCAAAGTTCACAGGATTTCAGCCTATATGTCTCCAAATTTACACTGAGCAAGTTTTTTGCACATGTAAAAACAAGAGCAAACAGGCAGTTAGGTTTAATAGGCCTATATCATGGAATAACCAAAGCAAGCAAAACATGTATACATTTACCTATGCTTTCTTCACTGGTTGAGTGTTGTATAAAATGATAATGGCTTCCCCACAAGAAAGGGCCACTATAGGTCTAGTACCATGAGCAGACCATTTAGATAACATGATGTTTGACTGAGAACATAGCTCATTTGGGATTTATTCCATAGATATGTCTAAAAGAATAAACAGTAGGGAAAGTGACAGTGATAGAAAGAGGGAATTGTGGATTTTATGTGGGAAATTGGGGCACAATGAACCATATATTTGGTTTACAATATTGTGTACTGTTCAAGCATTAGACATGATCCACTAACCACAAGGTTCAAATGTGACTTTGTAAGAGTCAAAGTATCAGTTCATCCTACACAACAGGGATGCTTCTATGATGATAATGAAGGGAAACCCCCATGCACACTATCTTGATCTCTCAAGAGAGAAAGTGCAACATAAAATGATAACCTTTTGTACCTAGAGCATATAAATTGTAAAGAATTTAGGGTCTGGTTATGATAGTCAGTTTCAAGGCCTACTTTGCGTATAGTTTCGTATTTTTACCCAAGCTTGAACAAAACAATATCTAGATTATAGATTGCCTCCTACAAATGCTATTCTTCCAGAATAGCATTCACTAGAAAAATAACTAAACTTTTTCCCAGTCACTTGCTAGGAAATCTCCAAGTGCTGGTTTCTATGCTATACTAGTATTGTTTCTACTTCAAAACTGAATGGGAGAGCATTTGGCATGGCTTTAAATTTAGTGTCCCATTTCTTCTAGAACCAGCTTGTCTACATTCCCTGTAATTTTTTGCTTATAATTTACTTAAAATATTATAAGAGACAATGATACCAAATTTCTTCTTCAGAGGACTGTCCATACCCTTAACTGTAGGGCTATGCCTCCTCCCTTTCTCTTTCTCTTCATGTACGGCTATTGTCTTACCAATTCAACATATGCTCTCAGATGAAAACAGCTTGAGGCTTTTGATTCGAAGAGCAGTAATTTTGCAAATGCACAAAAATATAATTTAAGGATTGATTTGATTCCTCTTCTCTTCCCCCTCCTTCCAACACAATAGGTCCTTCTCCTGTTACATTGCTGCACAGGGCAGATGTTGAATTTTTCAATTTGCAGGTTTGTTAAGCATCACAGAATGTTTTGATTCTCAATCAAGAATATTCTTCCCAAGTGGTTCCAAAGAGTTATGCTTGAAAATATATGCATGTCCTTTGTTATTGTTGTTGTTTTGTTTCCTGGCAGCATGTGGACTGTATGCAAAAGACGGCAAGAGATGAAGTGATGCTGTTTACGAGATCATCATATATGTTTTAGACCATTATAGACTTTCCAAATTCAATAGAATGTTTTAGTAAACATCTTATAAAAGATGCCATTGTAGCTTATGTTGTTGTTCAGTTGCTCAGTCATGTCCGACTCTTCGCGACTCCATGGACTGCATTACGCCAGGCCCCCCTGTCCCGCACTGCCTCCCGGAATCTTCCCAAGCTCACACCCATCACACTGACTATGCGATCTATCCATCTCGTCCTCTGCCGTCCCCTTCTCTTCTTCCCTTCAATCCTTCCCAGAATCACAGACTTTTCGAATGAGTCCTCCCTGCACATTATGTGGCCAAAGTACTTGAGCTTCAGCTTCAATATCTGTCCCTCCAAAG
>JANHZU010006678.1:211324-223203 GCA_032468055.1 Acrochordus granulatus | reverse complement strand
TTGGATTAAAGGCGAAACGTCTTCGACTTGAGAAAAATCCAGTCCAGATGCCTGTTTTTTAAACTTTGTTGCAATGTTTACAAAGCTGAATAATTTGCTTAGATTACTAGATTCTGATAATACACATTATTATTACTTTTCCATGTTCTTAGACAAATGATGGCCTAATCTGGCCTCTTCTTTCTTTCTTCTCAGCTACACTCTTGCTGCTTCCTTGATCTTTGCTGGTGGCATTATTATTACGTACACCAAAATGTAAAATCACTTTTGTCAGTTTTTTAACTTGTGTTGGTCTTAATATGCACTGAATTCTTCCCAAGAACCTAGGATGTTACAGTGTATTGGTGTGGTATACTGTACATGTGGATCCAAGCAATATTGGATATTTGCAATTGAGAGATGAAAATTTTGTCCATGTACAGATTTTTTAAGTGCCATCAAGATTTCTTGTAAGATATGCATTGTGACAATAAATATTGGGACCAAAACTGCCAGTTTATATAATTAACTTTCAGCTTTGATTTTCAGATCTTGATGTTTTGTGATCTTCTCCAGTTTTATTTTACTATTCCTAGGTATTGCCACATCAGTTATCCCCATTTTCTTCTTTTTAATCACAGTTAAATCTGGTGTCTTCTGGTCCCAGACTTTATCAGTTAAGACTTGGAAAGCAATATTTTAACCTGCTCATTATCAACTACTTTTTCAACTCTCTGTTCCCAAAAGTTTTTCATTACTGGAACATGGTAATTTTTACAGTTGTTCTGATGAATAATTTTGGCAGCTGTGTTCTTCTTGTACAACTTGAGTATAGAATCTACTGTTTCTTCTGTAACATTGTACAATCTACACTTTGAATTGTTTGATGAGTTTTCAGTTTTGACCTTGATTGCATTAGTTTGAATAGTTTGCTCCTAAACAGCCAAAATCAAGCCTTCAGTTTCTTTTTTTAATGTTCCAGTTTTAAGACATTGCCAGATTTTATCTTTAATTTCTCCTTTTCCTATTTTTTGTAGGAATTGACTAATGCTTTTCTTTGTCAGCACTCTGTTCATATTTTAATTACATTATTTGATATTCATGTTTTGTTTCCTGTACATTCATAGGTTCCAATTTTTAACTTGCATCAATGCTTGTTCTTAGCTGCCTTTTATGTAATCAGCTAAAGCATGCTTTCATTCTTCAACAGTTTGTTTGACTTGAATAAACCTCTGCCTCCATTTCTGCGGGTCAGGTATAATCTATTAATATCACTATGGAGAGGTAATAAATAGTGAATAGTCATCAGTTTTCTTGTTTTCTAATCCAAATTGTCCAGTTCAGTTTATATCTATAGTAATTCCAACAGTACATCATATCACAGGTATGGCCCAGGTATTGATGGCTTTGATGGTGTTTCTACCATTCAGTGTTGTCTTTAGCACTTTTTTTTTACTTTTCGGATACATTCTTTACTAATCATATTTTTAAATTATTCATGCTTGATGTTATTCAACTGTAAAATGCCCAGATACTTGTGGGCTTTATCCTGATGGCTACTGATGGTCTGATCATTCGGCATTTCAATCCCATTAGTCTTCTTGATTTTACCCAATTTTACTATAGCATATTTTTCGAAGATAAATTCAGCTGAAAGAGAGTGGCTAGTCCAAAGTAGGCCTAGAATTAAGTCATGCTCAAAGCAGGCCTAGAATTAGCTTATTTGGTCATGTTTTCTTTCTGGTTTACCTAGGAAGGCTGACAGAGGAAAGAAGTCTAGAACAAGGCAATTAACAGCCATTCTAAATAAATGTGTTTTGGGGAGCAAAAGTCTCACAAAGATGTTATATGAATAAAAGGATTATTCTATCTATCTATCATCCATTTATATATGAAGAAAGAAAGAGAAAAAATATTATAACATATTTCCTTGACTTATTAATGGAGTGGAATGGTCTTTATAATTATACAAATGAGCTAATTGGTGCAGAAAAAGATTTTTTCTCAGAACCTTTTTTCAGTTCCTTCTCATAATAGCCTACTCTCTGGTCTATTCTTCTGTCTTGGAGTTCCTTAGGTAATAGAAGAAAACTCTCCTACTTTTTCCCCCTAACATATCAGCTTGTTTTGTGGTGAAAGTTTTACTAAACATACAGTATATAGTTTTCTTTAATACAATACAACAACTCTAATCATACATGATGGATTGCTTGCCATTTTCATGAACATTCTGAAAATGTCAGATATCTGATAGAAAATACTGACTCAAGATTAGGCCAAACATCTAGCTTGATTTCCAGCTAGTTTTCAGCTGGGGAATTCTGGGAGTTGAAGTCCACACAACTTAATGTTGTCAAATTTGAGAAACACTATTTATACTACTGTATATAATCCATCTCAGTTTCTCAGGGGTTGCCTTGAAATTTGAGAAAGTAGAGAATTTACCTTCTGCTGTGCTTGAGTAAGTGAATGAGACTATTTTAAAAATGGAAGCCTTTTAAAATAATTGATTCTAACAATTGGATCACAATATATTAGGACTGTTGCTTTAAGTTCCAGTCAAGGAGAAAAGATAGTAAGATATATTTTGGAATAATACCCAATACTCATTATGATCAATTGGAATAATCTCTGGATGCATTCCAAGGGCTCATAAAACCTGGCACTGTCGACATTACTTTGAGAGATGTATCAGGGCATTTTTTTCACAGAAATTCACAAAAATCATGTTGCTTATGCACTCTGAATAGGCTTGGATTGCAAACCACCTTTGGGAAGAGCTTCACAGTCTCCCTGCTTCAGTGTGGACAAGATGTTGCTTCACCTCAGGGGCATGAAAGGTGCAACCTGCCTTGATAAATCATGTTAAAAACTATGTTAAAGCATAGTTTAAAAAGAAGTAACTTGAGCAGTTCACAACAAACTCTTAAAAAATGCATGAAATTTATATGGTCTCAAAGAAAATAAAAATGCTTGCAAATTACATGAGCACCAGTTCAAGCATTAATTGTTAAAACAAATATTCAATATAAACAATACCTTAAACAGAATGGAATGTAGAATAAAGCTAACCTACTGGCTGATTATAAATGAACATGTGGGGAATATGTGATAATTTTTACTTGATTCATAATTAGAACGATATCAAAGTTTTCAGCATCAGAAAGGCAGATTCAATGAATTTCTGCAAACCTTTAAAGACTGCTGAATTCTAAATTCAAGGATTCCTTTGGAGCAGTTCACAATGTGAAATTTTATGGCATATTTCATGTACCTTTATCTACATGAAAAGATGAGTAACATGCATGTGAATATCATGTCAACTTTTAAATCCCAGCAATTGTCTAATAATCTCAATTACAGGATAATGGAATCATAATTATTGCCGGGGCAAACAGAAATGAAATCAATTAACATATTGAAAATGCTATTTCAGCTGTAGCTATTAGCAGTTAGCCATTCCTCAAAGATATATGTTTCTAAACCACAGTGATGCCAGAATGATGAAGCAAGCACTGTGTCAACATAACTTTTATCTTTTCAAATTTGTATTGCAAAGTTGCATAAAAAGAGTGTTTTACAACACTGGAATGCATGTTTCATTACTGACCAATTCTTGTTCCCCCCAATACTACCATTAATGAAGCAACTCAATTATCTTTTTTAATTTATTTATTAAGCATATTTCTATGCCGCCAATTTCCGAAGACTCTTGGCGACTTACATAGGTTAGTGGTTATACATTTTTTCTTTATTTTACCCCACCCCCCTCAGCTGGCCGGCGATGTTCATATCCGGGGTGTAGAAAAAAATTTTTTGCTGATGATGCCACTACTAAATAAAAGTTAAAACGCAGAAACAGGTTGCAACATTTTAAAGCAGTTGCATCTTTTCCCAGGATCAGTATTTATTTTCTGCAGCTACAATACAACTCTTGGAAAAACTCTGATGTTTGATAGATCTGAAGAAAGATACAAAGTCTGCATGCAGTATATTCAAAAGCACTGAAGAATTTTCATCTGTATTCTGTCTATTCCAGTTGCATAGACTCAGTAAACATACATTTTATCAATTTTTTGCATCATTTTTCATTTTAAATATGTAACTTTAAATATGTAACTTTGACTTTATTCAAAAGGAAACCTAGTCTTTTCCCATCCTTACTCATGTGTATATTTCTGTTTCCAGCTTTTCTAATTTGCACAAGTTTGTGTGCAGTTTTTTTAATTAAAATATGCAAAATCTGGGGAAATACAAACTGCACATGATCTGTATTCCATACTTACATAATTATCCAGGAAATAAGAATCAAATTGGTTAGCTTAAATGTGAGCCAAAGAAAATTCCCCAACATCTCCGCTGCAGATGAATACTTCAATTGGCCTTATGAGTTGTATGTCTTCAGTGTTCAACCCATTCTTTGTTCTGGGTAGAGATGTAAAATAACTTTACCACAGATCTTGTTGGAATAGATCTGTCTTCCAGAAGACCCATGCTAATAGAAAATGTGTATGGCAAGGATTCACTTTTCTCTGAAAACAAACCAAAAACAAACAAACAACAAGAATCTCATTGACTTTTGGAAGGAGATGATAACTCTTCATTTTTTAAAAAAAATATATTTACCTTCATAGTAGAAATGGCAATGCAGGCATCTTTCAAGGATCATTTAATCTATATATGCCTAGCCAGGGACAACCTATAGGAGAAGTAAAAAAAATTTAAGATGGAACATAATTAAAACAATAGTGGGGTTCAAATTGTTCAAATCTACTATCTTGACATTTTAATCCTCCTGTGGATATTCTACCTCTCGTTGTATATCACAATATAATATTGATTAGAATTTCTAGAATGAAATTTCATAAAATCTGAGAATGCAAACTTTTAAGACTTGAAGCAGTGGAATTTAATAGATACCCTATTAATAACATGTGGAGAGATGAGCTTGTATATTTTTAATCTGGAGATAAAGTGCTCTTATCCAGAATGAGGAACTACTGTTATGCTTTTCTTGCTTAGGGGAGCTAAAGGCATGTTTAATTTGTACCAATATTTAATTTGAAAAATATTACTTATTGCCATAGAAATACATAAAAAAGTAGTCTGAGTCAGCAAATTAATCCAGAATTTTTTTAAAAAAACAAATCAGTTTGAATAAAAGTTTCAGAGAATAGTGTCTTACAGGTCAAAGAATCCATATATCAGTGACAAGAAGTTCATCAGGTAGTCTAAGTTCAAGAAAAGCTGGTTCGCATAATCCCAAACAGTAGACATTGCTTGTAATGTTGAGCTGCTATCAGACAGTTTTATACTATAAACTATAGTTACTCCATCTTTATTCACTAGTGTTCATTAAGCCTGTTTTGGTGGCATTTGAATTACCCTGCTTTAACTTGGCTGGTATTCATCAAGTCTCAGGCTGCAATCCAATATTTTTTTTTTCTGGACTCATTCCAATTGAAGTTTTGTCTGAGATATGGTGTTGAGACTGCTTTGGCTACCTTTTAGGAAAATCTATGCCAGAAACTAGATGGAAGTGACTTGCTACCTTCCATGGACTTCTTATTAGGTTTTGATACCAGTATGATGGGTGATGTTTTGAAGAGGTTCTAGTCCTTCTAGAATATGATCCTGGGGGACTATTATTTGGTAACTAGATTTTTACCAATAATGTCTCACAAAGTTCTTTCTTATCTCTTGTAATGTTTAACATCACAAAACCATGATGAAGGTTCTTCAGAACTTTGGAATCCAATCCTTTTGGTCCTTATGTTCCAATTCTAACAAAGCAAGCAGATCCTTAAAATTTGCCCAATCTCATTATCTTGATGGAAGATAATAAACTTCCAATCTTGATGGAAGATAATAAACTAAATTTAATTCAGAAAAGATGGAGGTGCTATTGGAGAAGAAAAAAATGGATTTGGGGATTGAAGTGAGGTCTATTGTGAATATGAATGCACTTCCCCCAAAAGAGCAAATTTTCAGTTCACCTGGATGTGCTTCCTGTCTAGACCATCTTTTGCAAAATAGTCTAGACAGGAAGCACATCCAGGTGAACTAATTCTATTTTATTATAAGGTTATATTAACAAAGTTCTGCAAGCCTGAAAGGACATTTCTCCCAGACTGCTTTTACAGCCCAAGAAACTAGGGTCTCTTATAAAATGTTTGCCACACCCATGTTCCTTCTGCAGACTAAGTTGTTTCTTATACAAAAGTTTCCTCCAGCTGCAACTCTTCTCCTTGTCTCCAGGATCATTTTCACATACCATTACAATTTGGGAGTGCTCCTTAACTCAAAACTATCCCTAGATTTTCAGACAACAATCATGGAAATGAGCACATTTACTGTGGCTCTTCTTAAGCAGGTCAGTCATAGCAGGTCAGTCATAGCAAGATTCATATCTTGGGTACAAATTATTTTGATATTTTGATATGCTTTACATGGGGCTTACCTAAAAATGTTCAGAAATTGCACCTGATAGAAAATGTGGCTTGTACTGAAAATTCTGCATGGGCTGCCTGTTTCTTGCCAGATATAATTTAAGGTGACAGTGATTTTGACCTTAAAAGCCAGAAATAGTTTATCTGAGGAACTGTCTCTCTATGATGAAGCTATCTTAGATCATTCCAGATAGGCCCATCTGAAGTTGTTTTTGCTGCTAGTTAAGGCAAGGTAAATGGTTTTCAGGAAAGGATGCACTCATTAAGCACTTCAGTATTCCTGGATTTTCTGATATAATTCCAGTGACACAGCCATTCACAGAGGCTGAATTATTATATTGGGGATTCCAGTCAAGGTAGAGAATCATTGACTAATTAGAAATGATTATAGTTTCAATTCTGATTTATCTGGACTGGCTTATTTGATTCAATGGGATTACCAAAACATTTTCCTCATCTAAAGAACTTTCCTTAAATAAACTCATAACTTCTGTGTAGTATTTATTTGTATATACATAGTCTAAGATTCAGTCAACAGCATTTCATTTCTGGCTGGGAATGACTTCCATATGACATCCAAGAGACCCACTGCCATCAGTGAAGACCATCTTGAACAAGATGAACCAATATCTGACTTGGAAAATAGAGATTCAGTATTGATCACAATGATGTCAAATATATCATGATGTCTTCACAAATGATGCAAGTTATGTCATTTGTGTCATTTGTGAGATGATGACATGATGCATGTGATGTTATTTCCCTTCTGTCCTACAGGACACCAACAAATTGGTATAAGGCAGTATTCCCATCAGCAACTTAAACTGCAAATATTAGGCATATGTATTATGAATGATCAAATTATATCACTCTACCATTAGATATGAGATAATAGGAGATATTCTAGTAAGAATAGCTATGACTATAAAACAACCTGAAGACCATTCTAATAAAATTAGAGACAGAAATCTCATTGAAAATCTCATTGGCCACAAAGAGTTTATAAATATACATCTGTGACTTCTTGTTTCCTAAAAATAAAATTTAATTCCATTTTGCGTGAGATTTTTAGACAGGTGATTAATAGAATAGGCATCTTCCCAAACAAGAGTTGATTGCCCAATTGAGTAAAGTTTAATTAGTATGTAAATAACACATTCATTTACAAGTGACATTCTCCCACCTCTTCCCATGCTAAGCTGTCAGGTCAAGAGATGCTGCATATATTCTGACACTAAACATTGGACTTATAAAAGGACTTTTCAGCAAAGTAACTTAAATAAATGGAAAAGGTGGGAAAGGTGATAATTGCTTTTTTCTTTTTCTTTTAGCCATTTCACCTACAATTCTCTCATAGTGCAAGTACGGAAATGTCGTATCTGGAAGATGACAGTGTTGTTACATATTTCTGACTGAAAACTGTTTGAGAAGGAAAGAAGGAAGGAATTATTAACAATGCAAATCCAACCATTAAACAAAGTATTATGGGCTCCACGTTTTGCTCCATGAGCACTGGAGCTCACTGCTCTGCTGGTACATAATACCTCTCACCAATAACCAGGGCTGATCCAAGATATTTTGCTAGTGATAAAAAGGGTAAGATGACTCCCCCTCAGTTCCACATAGAAAAACTTCATGGATTGGCAATTAAAACATACTTCACTACTGAGAATGGGATTGGATCCTCCACCCTTCTTTCAGAGCAGCAGTAGTGCAGGATAGGCATCTCAATCTTCCAGAAATGGAGAATGCCTGGAGATTTCAAAAAGAGTATCTGGAAGGAAGTCATTATTTTCTTTCAAACCTCTGCTATCTAAGATCATTGCTTTATTCTGCCTACGAGTAGACAGAATCTAGAAGATACAGAATTGGAGCAGAATTAGTCAGTGGCATGCAATTAATAAATGGATTAGAATATCCAGTTGAGCATTGTTCCAAATGCTATAATTGCAATAATTACAAAAGGTTCTCCTCCAATCTCCTAAGTACCATAATTTAGTTTTTAAAAAGATACTGCTTTTTTATACTGGTAGATACTGGAACTAGCTCTATGATAATTGATTTTATTTGCACTTTAGCCCATGTTGACATATTCCTTCCAGCTTGGTACTTTCACTTTGTGATTAGGGATGGATGAACTGTTCTGTTTTTGAACTACATCAACATCAATTGCTTCAATTCAGAGTCCGTTCCATCTTGCGTCTGCATTCATCTGCAGCTTTGCTGATTTTTGTATTCTTCAGTTACAATAATATTCACTTAATAATAAAGACATATTTCATGAATATTTTACTCTTGACTTGTGTTTTATATGCTTTTTAAAATTGGCAAAGTGTATATGTGTGTATGTGTTTTTGTGTGTGTATACACACATATACATACTACACACACACACACTGTGTGTATGTAGTGTGTATAACATTTGGGTACTTTATGAAATTAAAACAATCTCAATCAGAACAAGTGAAAAACTATAGAATCCATAAATATAAGTTTAGGAATTATACTATATTGTCTAGCCTCTAAGAAATAATTTATACTTTCAAGTCATGATTAGTGATATGAGCAAATGAGCACAGATATATTATCAATGTGTGAATGTGGTAGGAACTTTAGGCTCACCCCATGCAATAATTGAAACTAGTTTCATGTCACCAAGTACTATTTGAAATCAGTAGATCCATGACTCCTGCGAGGATTTCTCCATGATGAACATTGGAGCTGTGGAATGGATCTTGAGTTATCTAAAGGTTTTTTTTTTGCAGTAGGACAGGTACTATGTCAGAATTTCGCAACCATATTTTTGCAATGTTCAGTTCTTGAAGGTAACTTATATACTAGTTTAAGTGGTAAGTAAAATGAAGAGAATATGATGACATTCTTCAAGAAACAGCTTTAGGTCCTTGAAAATGATTATTTCAGTTTGCCTGCAACTATAAAAATGAGTTTTGGGTAATAGCTTTTTCTCTTATATAGCAAATGATAAATGAGTGCTTAAGCAGCCACTCATCCACCAACAAAGGCATAAAGAACATAAAAACTCCACATGCTAACAGCGACTTGGAGGACTAAAGTCTCTTGATTTTTCAATCTGACGCTTACACTATAAAGTCAGACATTTATCGTCCCTTCTGTTTCAAACTATATCAAGATTTCCACAGTGAAAATCAACCCCTTCAGTGCTTGTTTGTTGCATCATTCTTTATTTTAAAAAAATCCAACAAAAGACACATTTTGATGATCTTGTGCTTTCCAAATTTTACTGTATATGCTGTTCATGTCTGAGATAGATGAGATCTTGTTGCAACATGTCCCCCAGTATGTGCTAAAATGAAATTCTGTGATCGCATTAAGATACAGAAAATTTAGTTTGAGGTTCCTTCACTATGTTGAGTGTTCAACATATGTTTGCTGTACTTGAATGTACCAGATAGAGTAAATCTTTATCCTTTGATTAGTTTCCTTATTTAATTATCTATAATAGTAATGTATGCTTTCTGATTAAGTTAGATGTTTTCAAAGGCAATTAATAGCATGCTAGTAAACTAAACTAATACTGAAATCCTATTAGTCCCTAGCAAAAATTCAGATACACCTATTTGTTCACATGCAAACCTTCCTTCTGATAGGAGAGAAGTCTCCTTGGTTTTTGGTACTGGAAGATTCTAAACTACATGCCACTGGAAGGGGATCTGGATGAGCTTGGGAGTTCATGGTCTTCATAGTGACCATGGGTTTGTCCCAAGAAATCTGGCACACATTGGTAGTTATGTGTTGGACCTAGCTTTTACCTTGGAGCAGATAAAACATAATTTGAAAACAAAGGACATTATCATTAGTACTTTGCTGTAGTCAGGTTACTTTATGGCTAAGATGATCTGCTCTAGGTGTCTGATGAGTTTTCTGAAGGTGCATAGAAAAATTCCCATGAATCTTGTGATCTTTTGCATATCTCATTTATCACTGGAACAGGGAAGTTGCAAGGTTATCAAACAAGAATGACCCTGAGGATCCAGTCCTATCCTTTAAATATCAATGTTCTTCTTAATTTATTGGAATGAAGTACCTAGAATTAGTGAGAAAAACAAAGAGCAAGCACAGTTGGATAATTCTGTTAAGGAGTATATTGTAGTGAAACATATGATTGGCTCCAACTCTTCTGGCCTTTAGAAAGGCTGTCAAGACATAGCTTTTTCCTTGGGCCTTTGGTTTATGATATGTTGGAGCCCCATTTGGATAATGGTTGGATTGCCATTTTATTGTTTTATTATTTCATGGTTATTTGTTAGTTTATGTATAGTGGTTTTGCATGTTTTGTTAGATTTTGTTGCTTTTACTTTTGTAACACACCCACAGCTACCTTTGTTCAGTTGGGCAGCTATGATACTGATCTCTACATTACTACATCAGGCTGGATTAGGGATACAGAAAAGGCATGACCTCCTGTCTGGAAATAGTGAGGGCCTGGATGGATCATAACAAGTTCAAGTTAAGTCTCAGAAAGATGGAATTTTTGTGATAAAACGTTTATTTCTCTCTCAATTCCAATTTTAGCTCTATTTAAAAGAACATATCTGCATTTTAAATATCTCTGAATTTAAATTTGTTCTTGAATACCAACTGTAAGCTATGGATATGGTATCTTTGCAGGATTTGACTGTTGTGCTAATTGTAGCCTCCTTTGGACTCAGAATCCTTGACAGCAGAGACTTATGCTTTTTTCACTTCTCACCTAAATTATTGCAACACATATAAACAGGGCTTCCTTTGAAGACCACTTGAAAATTTTAACTAGTTCATAGTACAGCAATCTGTTTGCTAGGAACTACAGCTTAATCAATATCACTAATACACTGATTATCAGTTTGATTCTAGTCCAGTTGAAAGTACTGGTCATTATCTATAAATCCATGACTTGGCTGCAAGGTACTAATAAGACCATCTCTCCCAGTACCCTATGACATGAAATGAAGGGAGTTAGAGCTGCACATCATGCTTCCTCAGTGGCTGCCCTCATACTTTGGAACACCTTCTTCTATAAGATCAGTTGTTCCTGACTTCTAGGCCTTTTGAGGCCAAGAAAGTAAACAATACAGTGAAACCTTGGATTATGAGGATAATTCATTCCAAAAGAGTGCTCTTAATCCAAAACATTCTTATACCAAAGCAAATTTCTCATAGGAAACAATGTAAAGTCAGATGATCCATTCCACACACTCAAAAATATTCATAAATAAACCATTTTCAGTGGTATTTTATGTAGAAATGATTGTCCCTAATATCTGAAACAATGATTAATACACAATATAAAGTAGAAATAAAACAAATTAACCAGCCCTTTAACTTTTGCTGGAAGATTTTGAGGCAGGGGTCCCCAAGGGCCTGATCCAAGCTGGGCAGAGAATAACAACTATGGTTCAATTTGGGTGATGGTTCTTGATGGTACCTCAG
>JANHZU010006678.1:173071-183584 GCA_032468055.1 Acrochordus granulatus | reverse complement strand
GGAAGGAAGGAAGGAAGGAAGGAAGGAAGGAAGGAAGGAAGGAAGGAAGGAAGGAAGGAAGGAAGGAAGGAAGTCTATCCCCAAATCCAGAAATCTTGGCAATATCCAAATTATCTGATTTGCAAATATTCACTTGCAATACTATCTACTGCAGGTTGACTCAGGTACCTAAGTTTCCAATTGCACATTTATGTGTTATATGGTTGTGTATTCTCACACAGAAAAACATACGCATACATCTCAGCTCATAAGTAAAATTCAATGTCAGCACAAAGTTGACAGCAAATGATTATAACAGCTTCAGTGCCTGAAAAAAAGAGTGTAAATAACTAGGATCCCCCGCAGGCTCTCTATGTCTGCATTCATAAGAACTGTGATGGACAGCCAGTATGGTAAGGTAGAAAGGGAGGTGGGGGGTCAGAGAAAAGTCCCCAAGAAGATGTGCACACATGAACACACATCCTTTTTCTGCTTAACTGTCACCTTTCTGACTAAATAAGCTACTTTTTTCAACAGAGAAGCTTCATACAGCAAAAAAACGTCCACCTATTTGTTAAATTTGTTGTTATATAATGAACATTTATGACAGGGGCACCACATCAGGAGTATAGACTTTCACTTTCTATCTTCATAGGGTTCAACTTTTCAGAAGACAAGCTTCTGTAAGAACATGTTGGTAATTTTCCCCATTCAAATTTCTTCTGGTATTTTTTGGGGGGTGGGGCAATTCAAATTCATCTGCTCTTGTTTCCAGGGCAGAATTGCTATGCCAGAGAATCCCTATGTGTCTGCTTTGGATATATTTCAGAAAAATGAGCTTTGTTGTTGTTGTTCAGTCACAGACTCTCCATCAGCCCATGGACCACAGAACACCAGGCCTTCCTATCCTTCACTGTCTCCTGGAGATCAACCAAACCAACACCCACCATGCCAATGATACTATCTTACTATGTCATTCTCTGTCGTCCCCTCCTTTTTTTGCCTTCAATCTTTCCCAGCACCACAGTCTTTTCCAAGGAGTCCTCTCTTTGCATTATGTGGCCAAAATATTTGAACTTCAGCTTCAGTATCTCTCCTTCCAATGAACAATCAGGGTTGATTTCCTGTTGGATTGACTGGTTTGATCTTGAAGTTGAAGGGACTTTCAAGAGTTTTCTCCAGCACCACAGTTTGAAGGCATCAGTTCTTCAGTGCTAAGCCTTCCTTATGGTCCAATTCTCACGGCCATACATTGCTGGGAAAACCATAGCTTTGATTATACAGATCTTTGTTGGGAAGATGATGTCTCTGCTTTTTAATATGCTGTCTAGGTTTGCCATGGCTTTTCTTCCAAAGAGCAAGTCTTTTAATTTCATGGCTGCAGTCACCATCTACGGTGATCTTAGAGCCCAAGAAAAAAAATCTGTCACTTCTTCCATTTCCTCCCCTTCTATTTGTCAGGAAGTGATGGGACCATGATCTTAGTTTTTTTAATGTTGAGTTTCAAGCCAGTTTTTGCATTCTCCTCTTTCACCCTCATCAAGAGGTTCTTTAGTTCCTCTTCACTTTTGTTTTGTTTTTACAGATGGGCTAGCCAAAGTAATAACAACTGAGGGTCATACATTTTTCAAGGAATGAACTGCAGTAGGCCAGTTGGTGATACCTGGCATTATCAAAATCAATGTCCAGATTTTTCGGAAACAATGGTAGAGCTTGAGGGTGGAAAATTAAGAATGATATTGAAGCCCATTGTTGCAATTTTCAGAAATGCCACACTGAGGGAACAGTCATCACTTTTATAAGTGGCAAATATGGACTTTTTACTAAGAATGGATAAAAATGAACTGATTATTTCTGGATTTATTGATTTAAAAAGGGATATACATGGGAAGAAAGGAATTATGTTATGGAAATAGAGTTAATTATCTGTGGCTTATCATGGAAATATGGTGAAAATCTTATTCTGCTTGCCTCAAAATCTGACAGGGCAAATTTAAAAAGACCCTGAGTGCCACAATTTATAGATGGGACTGCATGTGGCTCATGAGTTGCAGCTATAGAGTAAACATTATTGTCCAGATCAACCATGATGATGTTACATCCACCATGATATCGCACAAATAACCAAATGTGCATGTCAGTGACATGATATGATCCACATAATTTGCATAATAATGTCATAATGCATGAGACGTTATTTGTTCTCCTTCTCCAACCTACTCCTATGGACATTCATGATGATCTGGTTCACTCCATGATGGAAACAACTGTAACTCTTAACTGTTATTGCTAAACATTGATCATAAATGTTAGGTCTCTATTAAAACTTATTTTTAGTAGAATGGATGGGGAAAAACAATTTAAGAAGGGGGATATTGGAGAAAGTTAAAATGGTCAATAATAATCAAACAGCCTTGTTTATCAATTCATTGTACTACAGATAACTGAGGGACATGGGGCAAATATTGCTGTAGGGGAATATATGATTCTTAACAGATTCAATCTCTTACATCTAGACAAGCAGAAAAAAAACAAGAAGCTCATAAATCACATGACTGGGCTTTCTCAAACAATTTAGCCCTTACTGTCCAAATTTGTAGTCAAAGGTCTTTCCCAGCCATAATTATGGGATGGTGACATTTTACTAGAGATGATGGAACACATTAGTATTTCCCCTTCTATATTAAAGATACATAAGGTATGTAACTATAGATGAAATGCAGTCCAAAACTCTCAATATAAAATTGTGCATAACTGCATCAAGGTTTTGCTTTGCATAATTCTACTGATGAACAGAGGAACTTGTATGCAAGGGCAAACAGGATGCTGTTGATGTACCAACAAGGTGGAATGATGTACCAACAAGGTGGAATGCTAGAAAGCTGTGACAATTGACAGTTAGGACACTTTCAGAATGAATTAGAGATAATCTCACTGTCAGATTAAAGAAGGAGCAGAATGCAAGGCAAGTCATAGCCATGAAACAAGAATAGAATTGAAGGCAGAAATGTAGAATGCAGAAATATGTGCAGAAGTAAGGGAAATCCTATGATCTAAGAAAGGGGATCTGACAATGATAAATTTATGCTTCAATCTATGACCTTAGGAAGGACATCATGTAGGTTATCAACTGTAATGAATCACAACAGAGCTTCCAATTGAAGAAAATTCTTCCATAGGATACATAGGAGTTCAGAAATGGTGACTTTGACAGGGAAAGCCTGAAGGCAGAGGGGCTCAAACAAGTTTTTAGACAGCATTAGTGATTTGGGTAATGCTTTAGGTTATGGAATCTAAAGCATTTCCATTTCTTCACCATCCTTCTGTATGGGAGAATAAAATAGTGCTACTGTCTCAGAGGAAGTATTCTTCCTTAATCTCCCTTTTGAAGCAAGAGAAAGGGAATGAACCCAAAGAAAGGGGGAGTAAAAAGAAAAGAAAAATTATCACAACCACTCTTTGGTTTGCTGGCATTATCCTGCCAATTTTTAGGGATTGGTAACTTGGCCGCAGCCATACCAGACTTTCTCTACTCGTCATTTTTAATTGCATCACTAGCTTTCAATATATAATTTTTTCTTGTTATCTTGGTACCAGGAAGCTAGATATAAACAGGAAGCATTACCTTTAAAATTAATTATAGTTCTAATTAACTATTCAATTATATGGCTTCTTATGCCCCTCCCTTGTATTATATTTCACTTGAGATTTCTATCTGCAAATAAAAATGTCACATTACTGGCATCTTGTGGGGAGGGGATGCTCTAAGACATTGTGTTAATCTTTATACAATGTAATTGATATATAATGCAGGTGATCTGTTCAGTCCAGTAATATTTGCTGCAGTATATCAAAAATACACTATTTTGTTTCTTAATCACATTTCTAAATAGTTCTAAGAGATTAAAGAAGCCATCTTTACACCAGTTTATGGCAGTATCAAATGTTTGTTTCCATTTATTATTTTAAATGAAATATCTACAGCCATTTGCAGTGTTGAAAGCAATCCATGGGCCCTCAGGTACAAAAGGGCATAGCACCTTTCTTGCATTTTTCATTGGTCACCTGATCCAACCATGACAACTATGCCATGAATCATAATTTTAAGCATCAAGTTTGTATAGTGATGTAATACAGAATAAATTGGCCAACTCTAAGGGCAGTGCTCATCTCTGTTTCATAACCAAAGAGCCAGCGTTGTCTGAAGATGCTTTCATTGTCATGTGGTGAGCATGACTATACACCAAGGCTCATGAATACCTTTGACCATAACAAAGGGTCATTGGAAGAGAGGAAACTTCCACTCCTTCCCAATGGCTCTTCAGTATTGCGAGGAAAAGTGAACATAATGCTTCCTCAAAACAGTATTGCCCCTTCCCTGGACACCAGCAGCCCATATATGGGGTCACTGGGAAAAAGGAAAACCTTCTTGTTTTCAATAAAAGGAAGTGCTTGTGATTGGCTGTATGGGCAGCCTTGGCCCTGACCACAGGTTGCTTATACATGGTTTACATGTACCTTGCTCTCCCTCTCAAATGATTACACTTGCTTTCATCATCCAACCATATCTGATTGGTTACCAAGAATTGTAACATAATACTGTTGTTTGTTGTGTCTACGTGATCTGGAATTACTTATGAAAAAGGAGATATTTATCAAGGCTTGTTTTCATTGTTTGCAATCAAGCATGGAGACTCAGCTGAGAAAACGGTTTCAGAAAAATTTTATTTTGAAAAGGGATTTGAAGGGAATCAGATAAAGGGTTTCATCCACTTTATGTAAATTCTACTTGGTTTAATCTTACAGTCACCCAACATGAGATACAAAGGAATGTTTGTGGTTTTCACTAAAATGTCATTCTTTCAAAAGGGTTTTCTTGCTTAGATTTTTTTGTCCTTCAAACCTAAATTTTCTATTGCAGCTCTCAATGTCCAATATGAATTAAAATGTTTTTAACATTTATTTTAGATAAAATTGATTTAGAAATGTATATTTTCAACTTAGAATTTAGGAGGAAATGAAGCCTGCAAAATATTACAAAAATAGGTGGAAAGAGAATATATATACAGATACACACACGTAGATACGCATATACAATTTTAAATAGTGTGTCTGTAGCTTCTTGTTTTAAGATGGAATGTGATGAAATTTGCAGTGTTGTAGTCCCAGTGATGGAGAACACGTGTTCAAAGTTTCAGACAAATAGACTGAGAGTCTTCTGTGCAAAAGTAGGTTACGTTGGTTTGGAGTGATGAATACAGTAGAGCTGGTGGGCTGAGCTAGAAGAATAATTGATGAATTCTCTGTTCTTCTCTACAGACCGGTTGCTGTGCCAGGTCATTTAACTCATGCATCTCAGTAAAGATGCATGAGTTAAATGACAACTGTTTAAGCCAAGAATCTGGCCAATATTGAGGAAGTACTATATTAAGGGAAAAGGACAAATGATCTTTTATCATCTCCATGGTGCTTCTCCATTCTCCCAGGTGCCATGCTTGGACCAATCACTGAATGTGATGATCACTCCAATTTGAGGACTGCCCTGTTGGTCATTGGAGTCCTACCTCGTCTTCCACTGTACTGTTTATATAAACAACTTTTTGTTTTGTTTTTTCAAGCTGCTGCACCAATACCCTTGCCGGGTGCTGAGGCTGCTGATAAAAAGATCAGGGCTGGAGAATATGCGGTCCTCCATTTTCAGCTCCAGTTCAAGGTAATGAAAATCTGTTCCAAATGACCTCCCTCTACTTCAGGGCATATCACTAATATGTGTGTGGACATTGGTGCATATTTCCTATTTGTTCTTTAATGTTCTTTTTCGTGTTTTAAATGTGAATTTTTACAGAATTACAGTACTAAAATAATAAGCAAGTTATAACTAGTTTAAGTCTAGTTTATCTTCCTGTATGTCTACATTTCACTTAAACCAGTTTAATAAATTAACATATTATGTAATTAACAGTAGAACCAGGGAGTTGTGTACATGACATAAAATCAATACAAACAGCAACCTTGTGTACTATGTCACCTTTGATTCTTTTTCCATAAGCACAGCTTGTTATCACAGCTAAAAGATGATGAAATTGTGATTTTACTAATGCAATAGTCTAAAATTTTTCCTCTTATACATTTTCCTCTTAAAAAACTACATAACAACGAATTCAAATATTAAAATTCACCTAAGAGTTCAAACTGTCCTCTTATTATCAACAGAGTGATGTCACATTTTTATTACCTCTCTTGAGTAGATATAATTGTATCAGTATTTTAATGTTGATACATATTGCTCATAATAAATTGTGTGCATAAATAAAAGCTGACAAACAACAAAGTCAGTCCAATATTCAATTGCCAATGCAGTAATAATGTTCTCTATTTTTCTTGCATTATGCATTATTTAATTACAATGATCAGAATCCCTTCTGAAAGAAAAGCATAATTAGAAAAAATTATGGTGGATCTATATATCTGATTTACACTTTTGATGTTAGTTTTGCATTAAGAATATACAAAGCATCCATTCAAAATGGTGATATTACATGAGTTTGTTCTCTTTCTAATTAGTGCATTCCCCTTTAAGATCGCTGGCTCCTGGAGATAATATTTCAGGGTTTTAATGAGCTTTTTAAGTATAATTAATGTAACAATTGTCAAATTACACATTTCTACCTGTGGAATAATGAAAGAAACAATTTAATGAGAAATGTAGTCATTATTAGTAAATTAGCTTCTAAGCCATCATTGATAATATTAAAAAGCATAGTACACTAATGGGGGAACAATCCTGGTTCATATATCAGCATTTTTAGAATGGCTACATCTCGGGTTTTCTATTTCAGTTTTGACAGACTGAGGTTTTTTGTTTTTTTCACTTCAGACGCCTTATGCAAAGACCCAGCTGTTTGAAAAAAGTCTCTAATGCTGGGAAAAGGGGAATGAAAAGGATGAGTAACAAGGTGCATGGACTCAAATATGTGGTGATAGGTGTACCATTGGGAAACCTGAAAGAACAGGTTAGGGATAGATTATCATGGAGAAAATCTATGTGGTCACTAGGAGTCGAAAACAATTTGATGCCCCAATCAATCTATCTATTCACAAGTGTGGTAATATAATAAATTCAAACATATTTTAACAACTCAGTATGAACTGGATGCTTTGGCTGCATCTTAGAAACCTGAGATATTATATGGAGATGATATAAGTCCAAATCCTTTTTCATCAAAAATTAACATTTAACATTTTTAAAGCTGACATTAAGGACATCTATAGTATGGCCGATGGAATAAAAAAGTGGAACACCCGATAATGGAATATCAACGGTTGCAGGTCTTTAAAAATGCCAAATTTGCTTCTGTGAATTTAAAATTAAAATTACTTATAATGTAAAATAATTTTAAATTTAATTAATTTTATTTTTTTCATTTTTTTAATTAATTAAAATACATCAAAAGTTCTCATTTCAAGGTTACTGGACACTCTATGTATTCAAATGGATGGTTGACAGATTTTCTTGATTGGCGATATAAACAATTTGAAGAGTTATCTTTTTATTTATTAAATTTGTCCTCCACCCAACTCATATTAAAATGACTATAAAAGTTATACAACCAAATACATAAGTCTAAAGTAGAAAATAAAAGATTAAGAAAAAAGCAAGATGGACGACGGAACAAAAGAGGGGCCAATTAACTGAGCAGCCATCTTACTGAAGATGTAAGTCTACCAGGCCCCCAGGCCAACCCACAAAGCCATGTCTTCAGTCTTTCTCAGAAGGCCAGAAAAAGGGGGACAAACTCACCTTTTGAGAAATAATATTCCAAAGGGTGGGTGCTGGGTCAGAAAAAGCTTGTCTTCTGGACCCGATTCATTGAAATTCCCAGATTGATGGGACCTGAAGCATCCCTTAGTGCTGGCATGGGTGAGGCCAGCTGAACTCATTGGGATGATATGGTCTTTTAAGTAACCTAACCCATACCATGAAGAGCTTTATCGGTGATAAAAAACAAACTGGCAATCAGTCATCTCATATAACAGTGATGTTATATAGATCACCCTTGGGATCCCAAGAACTGTCCATGCAGCTGCACTTTGTACCAGCTATAGTTTCTGGATGCTCTTCAAGAATAGCCTCTTGTAAAACACATTGCAAAGGTCAAGTTGAGAGATGACGAGGGGATGAGTGACCAAGCAGAGAGACTCCCAGTCCAAGTACGGTCATAACTGCTGCACAATCTAAAGTTGTGCAAAGGCCCTCTTTTCAAAGGCAGGAGTTGTGAATCTGAGAGAACTCCCAAGTTCCACACCATGTCTGTCTGGGGCAGTGCCATCCCATCCAACACTGAAGATGTTAAGCCCTCAGCCACTTTGTCTTACCAAGATTCAGTCAAAGTCTGTTGTCCTCCATCCAGGCCCTCACAGCCTCCAGGCACTACAAGAGGGTGGTCACGACTACACTTGGATTTCTCAGGATGGAGATGTAAAGTTGTGTATCATCAGCATATTAATGATACCTCATTCCATGTTGATGATCTCAGCCAGCAGCTTCAAGTAGATGTTAAGAGGAGTGAAGAAAGTACCAAACTATGCCACAAAGTACCAAACACCTGTCAGACAAAATCGCTCTCAGTTAGACTCTATGCATGAGGAAAGGTCAGAAGAGATACCTGGGGAGGGGTCTTACCCAGTTATCTGGTAACAGTTTGACTCTGTTGGACCTGAGGAAGTGGACAGAGTCCTCAATGCTGTCAGGCCAACCTCCTGTCAATTAAATCCTTGTCCCTCGAGGTTGGTTGAAGCCTCCAGGATGGTGATTCCCAGGAGGGTGTCAGCAGTGATCAACTCTTCACTGCAGGAGAGTTCATTTCCAAGGCCTTTAAGGAGTGGTGTGGACCCTCCTTAAAAAAAAATCACTTGACCCCATCTGACTGGACAATTTTCTTCCAGTCTCCCACTTTCCTTTTTTGGGGAAAGTGATTGAGAAGGTAATTGCCAGGCAGCTCCAGAGAATCTTGGATGAAATGGGTTATCTATACCCATATCAGTCTGGATTTAGGCCTGGGTATGGAATAAAAATAGTAATATTCCTGACATTAAGGACTAGATTCAAGGCATGTGTGACTTATTGTTTGGGAAAATATTGATTATTTAAAAAAAGAAAAACATCATTTTTTTGTAGCATAGATTTTATATTTGTAATATTAGAGAATCTTTATCCCCTCCCTGGTAGATTTAGAAATCTGACATTTGATTAACATATGATATATACAGACTGTTTCCCATTTCTGTTGCTTTTGCTTTTGCTTTGTTGTTAAGTTGGGTAGCTGTATTTTTTGAAGTTTTTCATGCATTTCTTTTTCTGTTTTTTCAGCATTTTTTTAAAAACTTGTTAAGATAAAGACATTAAAAAAATAAAAACAAATCATTATTTTCTTCACTTTCTTCACATTTCACAGGTTGAAATGAACTGCTGAAAAGAAAGAGCAAAAATCACAGTTCACTCTGCACTGAATATTATGGAGCTATCCCAACCCTGAAGGGAAGGGAAGGGAAGGGAAGGGAAGGGAAGGGAAGGGAAGGGAAGGGAAGGGAAGGGAAGCGAAGGGAAGGGAAGGGAAGGGAAGGGAAGGGAAGGGAAGGGAAGGGAAGGGAAGGGAAGGGGAAAAGAGCAAAGAGAAGAGCAAAGTTGTAACTTGGGCCTTTGCAGGTTGTTGGGCTGGTGAAAGGGGAACTGAATTATTTTCAAATTTTATCCTTGCTTTTTTGTTTTGTTTTGTGTTTTGTTTTCTTTTTTGGGGTTTTTTTTTTGGTGTTAGTGAGGGAGAGCTGCAAAACCTTCAACTTAGATTTCCTTTATACAGATCTAAAGCCCGGGAACACAGGAAACGTGAGGTAATTGTTCCCTCTAGTGGGAAAGAGAGTCACAGCACCTTAAAATTTCAGCGATGGCCTAACTCAGCCATAAAGCTTACCCTTCTTGTTGGCATATTGTCAATATCTTGTCATAGTGTCATATTGTCAATATTCTCATATTGGTGAAGAAATTACTTACTACATTCTTGTTTTGTTGAGGGAAAGAATAGTGGTATGTCTAGTGTTTATTTTTATTGTTCAAAGTGAACTCTTGCAATAACTGAAAGAAACTCATATGCTTTGCTGTACATAAAAAAAAGTAAAGTAAAAGTTTCCCCTTTCAGTCATGTCTGACTCTAGGATGCAGTGCTCATCTCTGTTTCATAGTCAAAGAGCCAGTGTTGTCCAAAGACACTCCCGTGGTCATGTGGCTGGTATGACTATATACCAAGCTACATGGAACACTGTTACTTTCCCACCAATTTAGGCATTACCTATTTATCTACTTATTGCAAAATTTAGGCTGAAATTAAAGAAAGTAGGGAAAACCACAATGTCATTCAGATATAACCTCAGTGATATCCCTTATGACTAAACAGTGGAGATGAGAAATAGATTTAAGGGATTAAATCTGGCAGACAGAGTACCTGAAGAACTATGGACAGAGGTGCGTAACATTGTC
>JANHZU010006678.1:112475-137261 GCA_032468055.1 Acrochordus granulatus | reverse complement strand
ATCCTCTGCCGTCCCCTTCTCCTCTTCCCTTCAATCCTTCCCAGCATCACAGTCTTTTCCAATGAGTCCTCCCTGCGTATTATGTGGCCAAAGTACTTGAGCTTCACCTTCAGTCTCTGTCCCTCCAATGAGCAATCAGGTTTGATTTGCTGTAGGATTGACTGGTAATATATATATGAACTTTAATTTCTTTTAAATTTCTGTGGGAAATCAAAATACACTTTAATCTAAATCAGATATATGCATTTATGATACATAATGGGGATATATAAATGGGTTGGAATCTCATGGCTCTGATTTTCTTTCTGTTTTAACCATGCTGCCAGTTCTGGAAATTTCAACACTGTTTTGTCAAGCATCTATATCTTGATTCTAGTGGCTACAGCCACAGAGAATTAGAGCCAAAGAGAGCCAATCCAAATCAGGACAACCCAGAAACCTGGCTAGGCATCTTCTGTTTCAGAAACTAACCTCTCCATTAAATGCTAGAAGACCAATTTTACTTTTGCTTTCTTGCAACAGGATTATAATATTATTATACACTTTCAAGGAATGCTATTTCTCATGCCAATGAAGGTCAGTGCACTGGAAATTTAAGGCTTTATGTGGGTGGGGTTGATGTTTATTTCACTAATAGAAAAAAGTAAATATAATCCTAAAATAGAGCATCTATTCTTGTGCATCAGATCTACAATAGTTTGTATCAGAGATGCTTTCAGCAAAGACAACAATTCTCTGTCTCTTCGCTTGCCTTAAAAATTTCTTATGTTCTTTATTCTCATCTAGGCATATCTTGACTCAATTCCCTGGCTGAGGGCAGGGACAGGGAAAGAGGATAAGGCTTTTCATCATCCCATTAAGGTTTTATATTCCTGGGATGCTGCTTCATTTTATTTTCAGGACATCCATAATATACCTATAATATTTCACAAATCATCTTCACTATTGCCCAAATGTTACAGTTCATTGATATCTTTTTGCCATTCCCAACCAGAAACATTCATCGCAATCAGGTAGATGTTCACCACACTGTTATCCGATATTCAGATCAATAACGTTTTAATGTGAATGACAGAATTCTAGAATTTCCTTTTCGAAGGGTCATTTCTTGGGCTTGCTTTAGATTTTTTTAAATCATTTTTCATTTCTGATACTTCTGATTTCACTTACTTTTGTATTTATTGTTCCTCTTCCTCTTTTCTTTCTTTTAAAGCTTGCATAGTCTTGCTCATAAGCACGTGCTACTCTGCTGAACACATTGGATGGGGAAAGCCATGGTGATGAGCACAATTTGAGCCCTGCCCCCTTTTATATGCTGCATACACAATGCACATGAAAAAAAGTAAGTGATCATTTGTGCAATTGTAGCCACCATCTTGACTTTTGATTCCAGCCCTAGGGATTTGTTGTCCAAGAGACACACTAGAAAGAGACAACAGTACTGGAAAGAGGGCAAATAACAATAGGCAATATGAAGGAACCATGGTTTCCAATATATACCTTCTAAAGTGTCTTTTCCTTTCAGAAAAAAAATTGATGCTATTTGTTCTCTGTATTCCTTTTATATATCTATAGGATCTACATGAAACTCTGATTATAATCAGTTATCCAGGAAGATATTTCAGATATTTCACAATAAATCCTTTGAAGAAATTTTGAAACTGAAATTGATTGCTAAGCCTGCTAATTTTTCCCAAAGTTGTGTACATCCTTATTAATGAATCACGATCCCAATTGTGTGCACGCGTATGTCTCTGTCTATCTATCTACCATCCATCCATCCATCCATCCATCCATCCACCCATCCTAGTTATTTACTGGAATTTCAGATGTCAAGATTTGTCATATATTAAATATTATTGTGCAACTTCCAAATGCAGCCAATTATTCATTGTCAATTGTAAAATATATTAGCAGGTGTCAATTATTTGCCGTCAATTTTCAAATATTTTATGAGTGCTCACTGAATAGATAACTGCTAACAAAAGATCCCGTGACTGTTCATATCAGTATTTACAGATTTACAGAGAAGAATTCAGTAACTTTAAGGACCATCAGGCTTAATTTCCATGTGAAAAGAATTTGGGGTTTATAGTTAAAGTAAGCCTTGAGCAATATTTTAGTGATAAATCATTCATAGAAATTGGCTACGCAAAGCCAGCAAAATTAAATCCAAATTGGAATTCTGCAAATAGACTTCAACAACTAGCAACCTGGAAGATTTCCAGTGTGACTTGGGGGAAGTACAGATGAAATGAAGTTGATCTGGAAATCAGCCAAATCATTTCCTGAATTTGGTGAAATGGCTTGTCTATTTCCAGGGAACAGCTTATTGCCAGGTCAAACTAAGACGAAACATGGTGAGTTGACTAAATTCTCAGTCTCTCGGGTATAACCTAACACACTAGTTCTATGGTTTTCAAATGCATTATTATTATACACAACAATGTGAAATCACAGCTGCCAGTTTTTTAACTGGAATTGGCCTTCACATGCTTCTTCCCAAGAATCTAGAATTCCATAATATATCAATTTACTATATACTCAGATCTAAGCAGGGCAGCCTTTTGTAATTGACAGATGGACATTTTATCAATGTACAGATTTTCAAAGTGCTGTCCAACATTTTTTGATATGGTACCCATTGTGCCAGTAATCACTGAGACCACCACGGCTAATTTACACCATTATCTTTCAATTTTGATTTTTCAAATCTTGATAGATCTTCAGCCAAGTCTAAGTCATAATTTCAATTGAAGTAATGAAAGATGAAACCCATCTTCATCTGGGTCCTTAGGGATAGATGTTCTGCTCTAGCAGGATGGACAGGTCAGTCTTTCAATCTGAGTTACACCAGTTTCTCATTTTTCCAGATATAAACTAGATTGGCCCATTTTTGCATCAAGTTGTGGATTTGATTCAACTTCATCGCTACCAATCTATACATACTTTGCCTCCATAGGTCCATATTTATTTGCCTTTGCCATGCAAGCAATTTTCCTAAATGCATGTGAGCTACAATGGCTACCAGGGTACTTCTGGTGCAATTCAAAGTATTGGTGAACACTTCTAAAACCTTTCAAGATGTGGGGCAGGTTACCTAAGGGTCTGTCTTCTCCCAGATATTTCTATCCATTCATGATAGGAATCCCTTCAGCCAAAGAAAGTTGCCTGGTGGGCACCTGGAGACATGCCTTCTCTGCCATAGTCTTTCCCTCAAGAACATTCTCTCCTCAAAGATTGACTCCAACTCTGTTGAGCTTTTGTAAAGCCATGAAGATATGGTTATGTGCCTGGACTCAGGACCCCCAATGTGTTAAAGGCCCCATTTCTTGGCTATATAAATATCCATGTCAACAGTTTTACTCGGTGACCATATATATTTATTTTGTATTGTTTTAAAATGTTGTTATGATATGCTGCCCAGAATCACTTGTTGAGATGGGTAGTTATAAAAGTAAAATAAATAAAAATATGTCTTTTTCCATGCCACTCTTAACACGTTTATTTATTTATTTAACACATTTCTATGCCGCCAAATTCTGAAGACTCTTGGTGGCTTACATAGATTAGTTATTATACATTGTGTGTTTTTACTAACCGCCCCCCACACTGGCTGGTGATGTTCACATCCGGGGCCTCCTCCGCAGTTCCTCTCTGCCCCCAGCAAGAGGGGGTTCATTCCGACTCGCCACTCGACTCGCCCATTCCCACTGTAGCCAGCCAGCTCTCACCAAAGTTTTATCTAATTGCCAGTTTTTACATGCTTTCGAACTGCTGGGTGGGAAGAAGCTGAGGCTAAGTGATGGGAGCTCATCCCATCATGCGGAGCTGCGGATCAAATCTGCCAGAGTGCCAGCCGTTTCAGGTTGACATAACTGGTGGCACTAATCTGCTGTGCCACCACACCTCACTATAATATATCAACTTACTATATACTCAGATCCAAGCAGGGCAGCCTTTTGTAATTGACAGATGGACATTTTACAACATATCCATATCTGTAGTCTATAATCTACATGTCTGAGTTGTGAAATGAATTGTCAGATTATAAATGGTAAGGATTAGGGGTAAGGACTATCAGGTGAATAGTTGACTGATTAGTTTTTTTTCCTACCACTCTTTGTCCCAAGGCAGTGTGGTTCTTTCTTAGCACACATTTATGAGATCTTTGACATACAAGCTGATGTTGTAATGGATCCCTTGAAAATGAAAAGTTTGAAAGACTGTGTTTTAGAGAATTGTAACAAAGGATATTATATGATAAGAAATATTGAATAATTAATTGACTGATATAACTTTATTTGGTACATAAAATAAAGGAAGATTAGAAAAGGATAATCAGAGGTTTTTCAGTTTAATGTGGCAGTCCTAAAACTCAAATTCAAAGTGAATCATCTTCATCTACAACTGCTCCAATTCAACAGGAAAGTTTTTGGTATCCAGATGAAGAGATGAAGAGCTTCTCATCATGAGAATTCTTATCAATAAACATGATAATCACAATGGTGGCAAAGATGTGGCTTCTGGGTTCTTGCAATAACAATGAGGATTAACACTCTAGGTTTTATCCAAAGATATGTCTATAATATCCTGAGCTTTCAGGCTCTCCCTGGAGCCCATCCTCAGAGGATACAATACTACCATCTACAACAGGTACTAACAAAAACAAACACTTGATAATCTACATTCCAATCTCATCAGCATAAAAAAAAATCCAACATTCTTTTACTCTGTAACTCAGCATAAAACCTAAGGAGTTTGGAGTTCCTTTTCACTATATTTAAGAAACTTCCTTGGCTTCCTCACTCCAATCTTTCTCAGAGATTCTAGGAAAGATTCATTTGCAGCAAAGGATATAGCTTATCCTTTGGACTATCCTGACATCCAAATAACTTAAAGGATAAGCCGTTAAACCAGATATGTATATTTATGTTTGCTATTGACAATCAGACGCTGTGAATTCACACATGAATATCATTTGAATTAAACCTACTTGATTGATTTACTAATTCTATATAGCTGAATAACAATATATGATAGAATGCTTAACTACATGGGCGGTTACTATGGTTCATTGCACAGCCAGCCAGATATTTAGACGGAATTTGGCATTTTTGTCCACTCAACAGAAGGACTGTTGAGTCCTTCCCAAGTATTTGGGTTAGGCAGATGTTGTTCTTTGATGGTGTTAAAGATATCACTGCAGGATATAAGTTGTTCTGAGTAATGCTGCCTTTTGCAACTGACTAATGGTGACTTTGTCAGTGCCAATAGTGTTCAAGTGGTACTCAAATAGTGTTCAAGTAGTACTCCTGTCCAATGCTAATAATGTTCAAGTGGGAATCCTATTGGAATTGCACTTAAGGTGTCTATTACTGATGGTACTACTTTTGCTTTCTTTTGCCATAGCTGTTCTACTTCTACTTGCAGGTATTTTGTTATCTTCTCCAGTACTTTCTATTCTATTTTGCTATCTTCAGGTACTTCCATATCCACAATCCAGACATTTTTGTCTTTCTTATTGACATTTGCTAAGTCTGGGTGTTATGTGGCTGATGCCTATTTGTTTGAATTCTTCCTATTATTATTATTACCCAAGTTGGCTCAAAACAGAACAAAACATATACTTTTATTAGAACTGAATAATATTCCAAAATTATTGACCAAAGTTTCCTGCAAAATTCAACCACATTAATTCAAGAAATATTTTTATAGTGGCAATGCTTATTCAAAAATTCATACTGAATTTTTATTTATATAAATAGAATATCAGGAAAATTATATATTAAAAATAAAAATATTTTTGAAACTAAGAGTAGCCAAAACTATGCACAAAATGTCTGATTCTTCATTTATTATGAGCAGATGGATTTATCAATGTTGAATTGGCCTACCTAAAGATGACATTCATATTAGCAGCCTTTATAATAATAATTGGGAATGGAAATGGGGGCAAAAGCCAAAAGGAAAAATGTGATCCCTTCCATCATTTAAACCCCATTTGCTCCCTTCCACCAAAGAGATGTGCTTCTGAAGCACCCACTACAGTTATCTCAAATATTGCATACCATTTGCTCTCACAGATACAAGAGGGTACGTGTTATATACATCCATGTGTCCTTATACTATAGAAAAGGCAAAATGGACATGCTTTTTTATTTAGACCACTTTGTATCACCAATTCTGTTACACTGAATGGTTGGGTTCATAAGAAAAATTAAGTGTTGTCATAAGGTACTGAAGGAATGGTTTTATATGGTATAATCTATCAAAGATGTCAAATTTACAAAATGCAGATTTTTCTGTCACATTTGGGCATTCAAAGTACTGTCTCTTTCTGCTGAGGTGCTGACTGGTATTTTAATGAGGCCCTTTGGTGGCTGTAAAAAAATATGAGGCTTAGGAAGGACAATCGAAGTTACTGTTGATATTGTCTATTTGTCTTACAAATTTCACACTAACTACCAATTATGCGTTCATAAAATTTTGGGCTGTGGCATGCTCAATTCCATATCATGTTTTAAATTTATTTTTAAAGCAAAGTCTGCATTAACCTCTCCCATTTTATAGATACTACTACAGCCATTGATACAAGTAATACCTCTAATGAAGCTAATAATGAACTTTAAAAGTATCCTGGTTATAGGAATAACAGGCAAATGGTTCAGTTAAAAACTTAGGCCCATTATGACACACCGTGTTTCTCATATCACATGGTTCCTTCTTTTAAAAAGATGCTAGTGCAAATCTTTTTTCAAGTTCACAGTGGGTATTAATCTCATAACTTTCTCCTTGTTGTATCTCATGGGACTTCTTACCTCAGTGAAATGAAACTGATGTAGTCTAAGTGAACATAATTTAATAAGGAACAGACTCAAGAAATATTAAGGGTACAATGTTAACAAGGAGGAAAGTACTCCTTGTCATTTGCGATTCATGTAGCTAGAAGCCAGGGGAAAAATGTAATCAATGCATAGAACTAAGAAAACAGCAATACAGATAACCAGGGAAGACATCCAAATGCTACATATTTACACTGAATTCCTTATCCTGATGATTTATAGGGTACTGCAAGGGATCCAGCAATATGGGTGTCAAAACCCATGGTTCAGGAGCTTGAGAACTAAAGCAGCACAGAGGATGATATTTGAAAGCGACTAGGAAGCATGAATGTCAGTGGGTAACTTCACATTCTCCTTCCATTCTCATCAATCATGAGTCTAATGAGCTACCTAAATTTATTTCACAGTCTGATCCAGGTATGGAATACTGTCAAGTGCAGCTGCTGGAGAAAAGCATTATTTGTTTTCTTTGCACACCAGAATGAGTATGCTGGTCATAGTCACATTCTTGAAGGAATTAAGTAGATTAACAAAAGTGCACAGTACTGTGATACAGAAGTTTACCACTGATCTAAAGATGAAGCTCAAGCTAAGCTGCCATGACTGGCTAAATTATTTAACTTTTTTTAAAAAATCCTGCTTCTTAGTAACTTACAAGTAACTTGCATTTTCCATAACTTGGGGAAGTAGGTTGGTGCCAATGTACACCAATACATTATCCTGTTTCTGTGACATTTGGCTCCCTCCCACAGCAAACAATGCACTCCCAAACATCTTTTGCATTATTTCTTCCTGTTTCCCCATTTTTTTCAAATTATTTTATCACTGGTTTTGCAGTTCTCTTAGTTGCCCTGTGCTACTCAGTGATTTCAAGCTAGTGATCCTAAACTTACATTTCTTATTGGTGGAAATGAACTGAAGTTGTGGAATGTATTTTGCCCCATCTTTCCTACTCTTATTAAAGTTAAGTCATTGTTTGAGAGGATATTTGCAGTCAGGAAATCCAAGATCACACTCTTTAAAAGATTTTTTTCACTGCATATCTATAAAGCTGCATATGTATGAAGATATAAATTATCATGCAATTTTTATTAGTAAACCTGCATTCCTACACATTTATACACTTGTATGTATAATTACGAGATTTTTTTAAGAATTGATTTGGCAATAAGAACAAAAAGGTAAATAAAAACAAGAACCCATTCTATTCCGCCAAGGAAATTTACTCTTTGGCATATAATAGAGGCTTATCTGTTCACAAAAGGAAACTTTCATTCCTGCATAGTTGTACAGCTGAACATATAATTACCCACCTTTTTTAAAAACAAATCTAAAATATCAGTGTTATTTCTGTTTTTCCATAGGTCTTTGGGCCAGGAGATTAGGTAAGCTTTGCTGCTCATTTATCTTTGGGCAGCATGGTTTATATGTTATGGCTTGTGTTTTATTTATTAATTTATTTAAATATTTACATAGCCACCCATGTTATCACAAACTTGGCAATTCCCAATCACTAATTAAAATAACATAAGAACCATATTAAAACTATAAAACCAATCATTTTAATTCATTTATGCTGCCACAGTCATTGTGGTGAGATGGGCAGCCATTTAAATAAAATAATGAAATATTTCCCAATGGCATTGCATGGACTCATCCTATAAATGTTAATATAACAATACATGATCTTTCCAACTCCACTATTTTTCCTTGGGTTGGAATGAAATGCATGTATGACACTTTAATACGTAAGTATCACTTCAGCCGTGACTCCATTTGTATTTGGACAAGCTAGAAAGGTATATTTGTATTTAGACAAGCCATAATAGATGGCTTCAAAACCAAAATAGGCTCCCATATAGATCCTGGCAATTGCAGCCTATTGGGATACACTTTTTATGGGATGCAGCTGTCATTTTCCCAGCCAATATAATTAATGATAGAAGAGGAGATCATAGCTACAAGACTGAGCATTTAAAACTGTTTTTCCCTGTTCTATTCACTGAGTGAATTGATTTCTATTCCACCATTTTTCCAGGAGTTCAAAGCAGTTTACAGGAGGATCCTCCTTTTTTTAAAATCTCCACCACCCCCTCTGAATATGATTAGGCAGAAAATGTGATTGGCCCATAATCAGCCAATAGCTTTTTATGGCTGAGAATGGACCTGAGCCCAATCTCCTTAAGCATAGTCCAACACCTTAATCACTATACTACACTGGCTCTTTAATATACACTATATACTTAAGATGTAATTTTTAAAGTGTTAAAATGTGTACATCCCTAGAAGAAACTACAATAATGTTACTGCTATTATCAACAATCCTGATTGTCCACAAGGCATCACTCTATATGGTATTTAAGTTATTATTTAACATTAGAGATTACCCAGAGCACTAAACAAGCTTATGAGTAACCTTGCTAGGAATAGGAAACTAAGCAGGATCAAGGGAGATTACTAAAGTAATCAAGTGGGAAAATCTTGTCTTTTAGACAAGACAAGACTGAGACTTTTTTTAAAGGATCCTTGGAAAATGGTAAATCATTTTCTTACTGTTGCCAAGAAAACTATATGGATGTGCCATGAGGAGCTGAGCTTGGAGAAGGAGATTTTAGTTTACTAGAGTTCTGAGGTTTGTGATCATTATTTGCTGTTACCTACATAAGAACATTTTGTGAAATAGCTTTCAATACTGTCTTGAATTTGGATTTGGATCACAATATAGTTTTGGGGAAAGGAATATATAAGAGGGAAGAAGATGATGATGATCAAGATACACACATACACAGATACAACTACTGAGAATAAAGAGAAAAACAGAAAAATTACTGTTATTTCAATCCTCTAAGATCTAGAATGACCTTAAAATTTTCTGATTGTGAAATCACTTCTAGATGTTCTTCCTAGACAAGAAAGTCATTAGACAAGACGTGAAAGTTATTAGAATATAGAATAATAGTTGTTTTGTTGTTATTATTATAATTGATGTTGCTATATACTTGTGCTCTTTCAATGCAACAAGTAGGGATACTGTCTCTATACAACTATCCTTCTTCCAAGCCTTAAAGCAAAACAGTCTAAATCTCTAAGCAGGTGTCTTTGTGGTGGAAAGTTGTAATGCAAACAAAATCTAATTTTAGCATCTGTGCCAAGTACGAAGTAAATTTACTGATTACTGATGCATTGAGCAAAGGGAGGCCACAATCAGCAGGAGCTTTCAGCAAGATTATCCTATTAAAGTAGGAAGCCTTCATGTGGCTGTTAAGGAAGTCATCGGAAGCAGGTGATGGAAGCGGGGGTTGGACAGAGGCAGTACGCTGACTGTACATGCTAAGTTGTTGTTTTCTGCTCAACTAAGCAGCAGAGAATTGATATGTTCGCAATGAAGTGCAATGACAATTAAATTGTAACTGACCTACATGTTACCATCATTACACTTCCTCTTTTTTACGGCTTTCCCTCTTATTTAATCACACAGTATGGGTTTTTTTTTATTATTATTATGCTGAGATGTTAAAATCTTCATCCATTTAGCCATAAATGTTTGACTGGAAATCTATCAGACTTCTGCTCCACTGTACAAACAAAACCATTCTGCTGAATCACTGTTGACTTCTTGGTGATACAATTTAATGAGCACAATAACTTACATGACTATCCAGTGAACATTTCGGTGCCCTTTAGTGCTAACATGCACTATGTTACTGCATCCTTTTCCTATTTGTGTCTCTTCTGCTTGTGGCACATTTGAAAGAATATGCACATACTTTTTATATTTTTACATTAATGGCTAAATGAGGCAACCTTGACAAAACCCTCCAAAAATGGCATGCAAATTAACAAAAATAAAATAAAATATTTGGCACATTAGTTTTGATGTTGTCACCAACATGACTTTTAAGAAAATAATACATGCTGGAAAATGTTGATTGCTTTTGGCATCAAAACACTTTCCACCCACTTCTGTTGCTTACTTTATGACAATGGCTCTTCAAGGACTCTGAATTGGTTTGTTGAGAATCCTTTAAAGAGACATGTTGGGAACTATACCTGGGTCATTTTCCATATAATGCATGGAGTCAGTGACATTTCAGAAATTTAGGATTGTAATGTTCATTTTGTTTCTAATCAGTACACTTCTCTACATATTTTCTTTGTCCTCATTTATAATCATTTAGAAAGAAATTGTGAAAAGTTCTCTAATAAATCTACTTTTTAAAAAATAAAATAACATGAGTGTGGGGTTCCACTTACTCTACAAAAAATACTTTAATATTGCTTTGTGGCTCCATTAGGTGAACTAAACAGCTGGAATTTATATAGCCCTTTCTACACTTTTTTGGATCTCATTTTTTCCAAGCTCTCCTTTCTTAAAGTTTTTTGAAATCAAAGCCAACTATCCCAGCCAACTATTTCATAAGTTCCCTAAGCCTCATCTCTCAAGGAAGAATGTTAAAAAGGATTTTTTTTTTAAAAAATTTACCTTATAATGATAAACCAATGCAGAAACATTAAAAAAATTGCATCTCTGGCCACCTGTCACTCATGAACAGAAAAGTTAATAAAAATCAGGAAATATTTAGAGAACTTTACAGAATAAGCCCATCTAGGTGGCAAGTTTTAGCTGACTTTCACTCATCTTGAACAATGTCCAACTTGGTTAATATTTGAATAGGAAATCACTAGGGTATTCCAGTGCTACATGCTGGACTAGAAAATGGCCAACTGTTCTCAAAGAAGGCAATGGCAAACCACTTCCATAATGCTGCTAAGAAACTGCATGGGCATATCCACAAATTCACCAGGATTGATCCCTGACTCAAAAATTTTATTTTACACTGCAGAAGCATGTGTTCGGTTAAGTTGTATTTCATGAAAGTCTATTAAAAGAAATTGTGTTTCAAAATTGCATGTTAGGAAAATTCATAGAAGAAAATAAATGCCAGGTGTATCAACTACTGTAGTTGAGTAGAAAAACATATATATTTGGGTACTCATATAAAATGGATAGAAATGTATGTTTATTGCAGAAAAATATATCTACAATATCCACCAGATGTGTTCCTAGTCAGCACAATAATATATTTTGTATAATATATTTTATATATTATTATTTTGACCATGTCATGCAATCAAGCTCATTAGAAAAAGATACTATGTTTTGGAAGATATGTTTGGAAAGTTCAGTTGTAAGAGAAAACCAGATCACCAAAAAACACAGTGGTTAGACGATATGGGCTGGAGCTTATTGCAACTGAAAGAAGTGGCTCTGAATCTAAAAGTGTGGTGAGATTTCGCCCTTAGGATCGCTTATAGTCAGACACAACTGAGCAACTGATCATCATCATATCTTCAAAATCTGGATAATAGAAAATTTATCAATGATTAATTGATAAATTAGAAAAGCATAGTCTTTAATTATGAGTGAAACTAATGGTTTGCATATCCCTCCCTGTAACTTGTTAGCAAAGCTGTGGCAGCAAACACTATACACCCAGACTTTGATTGACTGACTGACTGGCTATGTGACATTAAGTCTGTGTTAACTAGATAGATCAATTTTCTCATGTTGATCTGTCCTAATGGGGTCCTTCAGGTCTTCTAGTGGTGGACTCATCACAACTATAACTGAATCCATCCACTTTACTGTTGGCTGTCCTCTTTATCACACAGAATTTAAGGGACAGAATTTAAATTGGCTATCCTTCCAACTCTTCCACTTGGAAAGATCTTCCATGTACCCCTCTCTAAATCTTATGATTAAACTTTAGCTCATTCTTTCTAGTCTTTGACATATTTTAAAGTTTGAGATGACAAACTATAAAATTATAATTTTCTAGTTAAATTTCCAACAGAAATATCATTATATTGTTTGTTTCATTAAAATGCAAACCTTTGCCCCTAAAACTAAAAAGTAAACATATTTTAATAGCTTCCAAAACTCCAGATTTTTGGTGAAAAGAAAAAGAGAAAACACTGATGTAAGAATTTCCATACTGAATAGTGTAAGAAATCAGAAGTATCAAGGTTTTAATACTGATTTCTCTATACAGTTGCTGCTTGCCCTTGAACAGAAATAATTGTTCCATTTGACACATTAAAAGGTGAAGATGATAATGCCTTTTTATGCTAAGCTGAATTAATTAATGATAATCATTCAGATAACATAGTAATAACCAGCAAGAACAAGAATAAATAATCTAAACAGAAAAGCATGTGGATGAAGTCAAGACAAAAGGGTTGGGGGCACAGAAAAAGAAATAATTGTTTTATTAGCAGAGACCACCACACAAGCAGCTGAAGAAGATCCAGGAGTGACAGTCAAGTGTAGAAAGCTACCTGGTCTAGTTAAAACTTCTTTAAATTTGTAGGGCCTTTAAATCTTCCTAATGTTCAACATTTTCATCCAAACATATCCTACAGATGTATTCACCATCCAAAGAGAGAAAGGGACGGGTTAGGTCCCTTCATGCCCATTTAATCATCGGCCCCTCACCCTACTAGCCTTCCAAAGGGCTATGAAAACCAGGCATTAGACTAGGGTAGAAATGAGCCCAGCAACTGCAATTGTGAATGTAGAGTTCATGGGAAGTTGTAGCACTGTGGTGTTCACAGTGTTCAGTCAGTTTTATTTATGCTGTTTGTATTAAATATTACTTTGAGATGCCTAGGATTATCAAATATAATATAGGCAGCCATATACATTCCAAATAATAAATAAAATAAAATGTTTTTCTTATGTTGGCTGTAATTAATGATGGAAGTCATGTACCAACCACAAGGAATTATTATATAATTTAACATACTGAAAGTAGCTGCCCAAAGTTAGAAGGTTAAGTTTGGGGAAAGGGCTAGAAACCAAAGAATATAGAAGCACTGAAGGAAAGTTGAGGACAGGATCAAAAAGAAATTTGATCTGGACAATATAATATTGTAACTCTAATAATATTTTGGGAAATTTGGAATCATCTGAAAATGTTCAACAAGATATGCTTGTTCTGGACTGAGAGGGAAAGAATTGGAATATCAATTCCAGTATCAGTTCTAGGATGACAGCTAAAGTAAGGGATGTACAAGTACTTTATTTTTTAAAGTAAGGTAAAATCCAACATTATTCTGGCATTTCCCTGCTCTTTACAGCTCATGATAAGCATGGGGAATCAGACTCTAGGTGATATTCAAAGATATTCAGTCCCAAGAGAAAAATTAAATAGCAGGAGTGAGAATGAGCTAATACCAACTCTTGCAGTTGACTCTACAATTAGAGGAGAAATGACTGGCTACATTTTTGGCTTACGTCCTCGTTGTCATCCCTCTTCTTTTACAGAATATAGCACCCAATTTAAAGATAAAGGTCAGAAGAGTCATCAAGAGAGGGAGGGGTATTTGGGGAGGTAAAAAAAAGTCACGATGGTAGCCATCACTATGTTATAAGGCCCCACCCCTGTTTATATAAGTTACAACACGTAACAAGTGGCAGGGTGTCAATCACATGCTTGCAGCCACCATCTTGACTTCTTTGAATGCTTCCCCTCAAAAGATGCTTCTGAAACCTGGATAGTAGTTCAGGTGCATATATCAGTATTATGCACAACAGTTGGATTTACTATTGTAAATTAAATTTCTAGATTGGTATTTACAATTATACATTTGCACATCTGAGGCAAATCTGCATCTCTTTTTCCCTCTGTTCTGGATCTGTTTCCTCTTCCCTTAGCAATGTGTAACTGGCATCTCTGCTACTGTTTCAATTTGCTTTCCCATTGATTCATAATGTCAGGGAAATAAAATTTCCTGTCTCTAGTTCATTTGTTTATGCAGAGAATGGAAGAGGTGCCATTATCAATCAAATTCTTGAAGAGGAAACATAATTGCCCCAACAGTAGAAGAAAAAGGAATAGAAACCTCATTTGAACACAGGAGAGTGACACCCTTTGAGAGCTGTTGCTCCCCAGAAGATTTCTGAGCTGCACGGATGATCTTCTGAGCTCAAAATAACTAAATGATTGTATAGTTAGATTTATGAGTCACTGGACTTTCAAGCACAAGGAGAACTCTCTTAAAATACATATATATTTTCTTAAAGATATTCAGTGTGTTGCTTGGAAGAATAATAAGCCAGCAGGGTCATATACATGTGTGTGACATTTATAGACCTCTTCCAAACATCTTAAGTACTTTACAAACTCAGCAGACTAGAATGAAAATCAGTCTCTTCTTGTACTACCCAGTAGTTAAGATGAGTGATTGTGTTTGTTGGGGTTTTTTAAGTGCTGGTAAAACAAGTGCAATATTCGAAAACTGTACACCCTGCAAATAATCCATGAGCATATTGATACAGTAAATGCTGTATATGATCCTTGTAAAATATGTGTTTTTGTTATCTAAATTGATTTGCATTGTTCAACTTCTCATCAACCATTTACAGTTGATATATTGTAACAACCAGAGTTCTTATGTCTCCAGAGGAAGCTCCAACTTGCTTTGCTATGGATTAGTGTCTGTCATTGCCACCTTTTTCTTTATCAGAAATGATGATACTAGTACTAGCCCTGAACTCTCCAGCTACTAGAATGAACGGTGGACCTAGATGTATCACTGCAATGGTGTTTCACCGAGTAAGTAAGATACCTAATTGGTTTTCATCCTCACCCCCACTAAAAAAGGAACCTGTGTGAAAATTCAAGAATATACTGAATTCAGAATGGATTCTACAGCCTACAAAGAAACTGTATTACATTCCATTACAGTCATTACTATCGCGATATAGATGTCCATTCCTAATGACAGTGATACCAAAATAATGAAAAGTGAAGCTCTGCCTTTCCATGCTTCAACTGTAATCTCACATGCAAATAGGTAAGGGTCGGAATTTGCATTGCAATGTCACAACACATTATATCTCCTCTTGTCCATTCCTACCAATGGTCAGACCAACTTTTAAGTAATTTCTTTAGAGGTACATATAACAATTAGAGGACAGGGTTTTTTTTCTATTTACAAATTTATATATGCACACATATACACACAGCATTGTATGAATCAGAGGCTGAGTAGCTGGCCACATTCAGACTATAGACTATATGTTGGCTACCCCTAACCTAAATCTTGTTATACTGACTGGACACACAAAACTTTATCCAACAAACTCCATGAAGATATTTGAATGAATCTGGGAACTGATTCAGATGTTTGCTGAAACTTGCTTTTGAAGTTCCAGACAGAAGAAAGTATAAAGCAAGGATAAATTTCTTTAACAATTGTTCTTTTATTTTTTCTTTAACTTTCCTCCCTCCCTCCCTTCCATAAAAAAGTTTGCTTCCAGAGAATATTCATAATTAAAAATATATTCAAGAGGACTGTCAGCAACATAATCAAACCATTGATTTTAAAAAAATGAAAGTGACACAGGCTAATTCTTCCATCTCTAATTATCATTTCTGTCATCTTTGAATTATATTATAACAACCTGTGAACTTTATGGCCAGTTTGTAGTATGATAAAAGAACACTAGAATGTAGATCTTTGAAACTGACATTTAGATCACAAGTTATATATGTACATGTGTACAGTAATGTGGGATAGTGAGGTTGCATTAAAATGCATTTTTAAACACACATACAGTGCTCACACATGTCATATTGGGTTTTTAATAGTATTACTCTAACAAGGTTTGGAGTAATAATCACACTTATTGTCTAATCATATGCCAACAATCCCCCGACTATTGTTCTATTTTAATGGTAAAGCTTTCCCTTTAACCCCTCAAAATCTCCTTTAATTATTTAATCAGTTTGGCTGAAACTCACAAAGCATTAAATTGTTAGTTGCTACTTAACATTCCTTATAAATTGCATTTATTAATTTCTGGAAAGAGACTTGCCCATTGCTACAGTAATTTAAATTAGTACCACATGGTTACAGATTGGCACTGAATGATGATTAAGTCTTTGGGGGTAAATTCTGTCCTTTGAAGATTGTTGAGTGAAATATGAGACAGTGGGGGAGGAAGGAACAGAAGATCTAACCAAAGTGTTGTCCAAGAAGTTACAATTTATCAAAAATGTAATGAGCCACATATTGAATTTTAATTGTAAGCATTACATAATATTGCCTATCAAATGCCATTCTGAGTTTCTTGCTTACTGTGGTCACATAAGAGTTTGCTGACTAATCAAAGAAATGCCCCATTGACATTTAATAGGTTCTGATTCAAGGTTGCCACCTCATTTCATAATTATTATGGATTTATCATAATTTTGGAGTCATTTCATAAGAAAAAATTGTCCGTATTTTCTGAACTTTGGATTCCTTAAATTGATGGATTAATCAAGTGAAACTTTAGTGAATTGGTAGTAGCCTATTATAATTGCTTAATCAGAGGATGGAGAAGGAGCTCTGGGGTATGGCAGTAAGAAGGAAAGACAAGAACTATAATTGGTGTGGGTTTTATAAAGGAAAATCCAGGAGGTCTGTCAATGGCTACTGATTTTAATGCTTGCCTTCTACCATGATCGTTCCTGAAAGAACGGTTTCTAAACAACAACAGTGGAAGACAGCAGTCACTCACTAACCCATCTGGAAAGCTCTACGATCCACTGACTGGTTGTTTTATAAGGCAGAATGCTGCACTGCGCCTTGGACCAGAGATAAAAGTAGTGAAAACAATCTTGAGCTCAGAGTTCCCTGATTTCTTTGGGTCCTTCCCGATACTGTTTCCTGCAAGAAACTGGTCAACATGACTATATTCAAGAGGAAGCTTTATAACCTGTTTTCTTCTTGAGGACCATATGCTGTGAGATGTATTATGGGCTTCACGTAAACATGGACAGGATTGAAACAAGCCAGAGCTGCAAGTCAGAAATAACAGAACAGAGACTAATAGATCAACATTAATTTATAATACAAAATAAAATATTCACATAAACAGAATTGGAAGAATTGTAAAGGTCTACCCAGGGCAAAGAAATCAGAACCTTGCCAGAATTAGCTCAGACTGTAGAGACAAACCAGCAGAAATGGAGGAGAAAAGGGCAGGAAAGATCAGGACTTGGTCAGCACCAGATGAAGACGAACTGCAGGGGTTTTGGTTGAAACATTAGACTGGTCTGCGCCCACTCATTGCCAAGCAGTTTAACAACATACTGGACCTGCCACATAACACTTCAAATTTAAGAACTGGCAATAAGAAAGACAAAAAAGTCTGGATTGTGGATGTTGCAGTATTTGGAGACAGCAGAAGAGAAGAGAAAAAATCACAAAATACAGAGACCTGTGAATAGAAATAGAATGACTGTGGGAAAAGAAGGAAAAGGTGGTATCAATAGCAATAAGTGCTTGGGTGCACTCTCAAAACATCTGGAGTACCATCTGAACACCATCAGCATTGACAAAATCTCTATCAGTCAATTGCAAAAGATAGCTTTAATTGGAACAGTTTACATCCTGCAAAGATATCTATAACACTATCAAACAACAATCTCTGCCTATCCTGGGTCCTTGAGAAGGACTCAATAGGTGGATAAAAATGCCAAATCAAATATAAACCTCTGGCTGACTGTGCAACCAACCACAGTAATAAAAATTATATACCACCTAACTCCTCATGATTCTTTACCCATGCACTTTATTCTTGGTGAACAATTAAGGCAAAGCTTAATGGATGACTTGCCTTCAGTCACTCTTCCTGAGGCCAACTGAACTCACAGAGTTGTGGAGAAAAAAAATGATGAGGATAATACTGTGACCGGTGCCTTGAGCTCCTGAAAGAAAAGTAAGAAAGACATTTAGCGAAGGATGAATGAATTGTCCAAGGTTGGTAGATAAAAAGAAGCTATCCTAATTTCTGTCTTCAAGGCATTCCACTTTGCACTGGCCTTCTCATGGAATTAATAGTTTTGTTGGCACTAAACATTTCTTTTGATACAGGGGCCTTTCCCTCCACTCCCTTTGTTAACTTCAGTGAATACATTAACTTCACGGCTGATAACTTTGAGAACAGCAGAGTGTGAGGGAGATTTTGCTGTCCTTCCATTCTCCCCATCCAAACTTGTTAAACCTCTGATCACCTGGGAGATTTGTAACAGGTACAGATTTAAAAAAAACAAGAGAAGGAGAATGTAATGCTTGTATAATGATTACTCCAGCAGGTATCAGTCACCCATTTCCATTCTTTCACAGAGTCCAGTTAGAATACTTCAGCGCCTCCCGCAGGAATCCTACAGCCAAGAAGTCTATTGCAATAAGAAAAGGAGAGAGCACCCTCAAAATAAACTTATAAAATAATAGATTCATCTACCTGCAGCTAAAGATAAATATTAAATAAGCCTATCTGCTTCTGGCTGAAAATTAATTTCTTCTAAGGCAAATAGTGTAATACGTAGACTCGTTTCAATTCCCATTTGGCAAAGTGCCCATTTACTGCATACCATGGATTTTGGAATACTAGAAACTGCTTTTATCACACACACACACATCATTCACATCTGTGCTTTAAGCAAACACAACTGTCTTTCTTTCAGTACAGATTCAACTTCAGTGAAAGAAAAATGTCTTCACAATGAAGGTTGTGAGTTATAATTATTTTATTTCTCCTTCCAAACAGCACCATTTGGGTGAGGATAGCAGAATTTGAATGTTACCCTCCCCTCCTGTTTCTTTCTTTCCATTTGGAAATGGAAACTTCTGAAATTCTGAAGACCAAAAGAATATAAAATTCTGTGAGACAGTTTCATCACAACATTGCCTTATAAAAGGGATCTCCCACCATGGGGGCTTAGAAGCTAATAAAATTGCTATGTAGTGGGCGTATAGCAATCCGTAAAGTGCTGCTGTCTCAGAATGCTTCTTGATACTCCCCCTAGCCCCTTCCCACAAGATACTTCATATCCAGATTGTTTGCAGGATATAATCAGAAAGGTCAAGATGGAACCATGCCAGTTTGTTTTTCACATGCTGTGCCCTGCTTTATAATGAAGCTTGCCTTCATCCTTTCTGGGATGGGTGGGATAGGGTGGGATGGCTCTAGATGGGGCTATAATCCAAAGTGTGTCCAGAAATGTATGGCCAAATGTCTACATAAGATTTTGGGTGTGGTTGATCATTTTTATTTTCTAAGAAAGCATTAGTCTCATCTGAGGCTCTTTGCTTTGTCACATGCTCAGATCTCCCATTTTTAATGTTACAGTGGTTGAGATAGGAAGCTGGCAGATGTCAAGAAAGGTTTTTGCAGGAATGTTTGAGCCCAGGGAACCACAAAATGCAGATCTCAGCTTTACACTGCTGTTTTATTTTTAGCCATTAAAAAAATAAAGCAATTTATAACATTTTTAATGTAAATAATTCGAATGAATTGCATGAAGCTAAGTAAGAGTTGTATATTCTCTGGCTTCTATAGCAGTGGAAACATATTGCCTAAAATTGTGCCTGCCAAAGAGGGCATGGCAGCTAAGTAGTTAACGTGCTGGGCATGTCAGCTGGAAAGTCAGCAGCCCAAGTTCAAGACCAGGTGCCATGTGACAGGACGAGCTCCCATTACCTGGTACCGCTCCTGCCAATCTAGCAGTTCAAAAGCACGTAAAAATGCAACTAGATAAATAGATATCATACCATGTGCCTCAGCATATAGTCATGCCAGCTACATGACCATGGAACCATTTTCAGACAACATTTGTTCTTTGGCTATGAAATGGAGATGAGTACCACCCCCTAGAGTTGGACAAGATTGGAAGGCGAAACCTTTACTTCCGAAACCATATATGATTTTATATCTGCCTAGAGATAATGTCCATCTCAGTATCAGTTCACAGTATCATGCTTCCACAAAAGGTTATTTGATTTTATCATGTGACTTCTTAAAAACAGAGATTGATAAACTCTTCCGAGTCCATCCACTGAAGATTTTTATTTCTAGTCTACAGCTTCCTTGTTTTCAAATACACAATCATAACAAGTTGTAAAACATGTACTTTACAGAAGTTATTTAAATTTTTCACAAACTTTTAATAGAGAATAAAAGGGAACTTACTGCATTTGGGAGGGATAAAATGCTTGAGAACAGGATTGATTCAGCATTGCTTCATTTTACTCATCATTATGAAGTCACCCCAGTGACTGACATCAGAATTTTTTATTCTGAAAATTTATTAAGAAATAACAGCCAAAATCATACAATACACTATTCTCAACTAATATTGTATTCTTATTATGGTTATTTGCAGAGACAGCCAGAAGTTTAGACTAGGTCTGGCATTTTATCCACCTAATCAAATCCTTCCCAAGATCAGAGATAGGCTTCCAATTGAACCATTGGGTTGGATTCAAATGCTTCTTTATTCCAGCAGAAGTTTTCCCCAGGTGGAAGAGCCTTTTTCCAACAGAAATAGGATTTCCATTCAAAGGGATCTCTCTCAGGAAAAGGAAAAATGCTTTGAAGCTACAAAATTCACAGCCCAAATGCTCAGTCTAAAAATCCAGTGCTGCCTCTTTGTATTACATATCTTTGGGCCATAACAGGCTGCTTCCAAAGTTATAGTTATGGCATCTTAAAATTAAAGTCTTCTGTTAATACTCATAGCTATAATTATATTCTATATCTGTACAATAGCACACATGTTTATTGTGTTGTATTTGTAAAGGGTCATTTTCTCCAAAAATGTGAAAAAGTTTGCTCTGGTCCTCAGCCTCACTCAGCAATCTTCATGTGTTTCTACTAACCCTGAGGGAATAGGTCCCCTGTACCATCAGGGAAGGGGAATCAGAAATCATTCTGCATTTAAGTTGCTTCTCCTTTTGTGATTCAACCACATTTTTTCAAAACTGACAAGATAAGTTGTGGTCTTGTTTTCAGTTTGATTTTTAGAGCCCCCTTAAGACCATTTCTAAAAAGGTGATTACTCCTTTCAACTTTTGTGGAAATTCCTCCAGAGTAAAAGAGACCAAATATTTACGATAAATATCTTAAAGTTGTGAGTTGTGAGATACTCTCCCCATTACCACCCAACTCTAGGGTGCGGTGCTCATCTCTGTTTCCAAGCCAAAGAGCCAGTGTTCATCCGAGGATGCTTCCATGGTCATGTGGCCAGCATGACTAGACACTAAAAGTGCATAGACACTGTTACCTTTCCTGCCAGAGTAGGCAGTACCTATTTATCGACTTGCATTTTGCAGGCTTTCAAACTGCTAGGTTGGCAGGAGCTGAGGAGCTCACCCTGCTGCACAGAAATGCTGGGTCTTGAACTCAGGCCACCAGTCTTCCAGCCAGCAAACTGAGCATCTTAACTGCTTGTGCCACTGCACCTCATACACACACAATTTATATACAGTATTATATCTCGAAATTATAAGCATTATATTTTAAGAGCCACTTTGGTGTTATGGTTAAAGGTACTATAAGATAGATCAAACTAAGAAACCAATGCCACAGAGGTTGGGATAACTTTTATTGTAACATCTATATTTCAGGTAATCCTCACTGAATGACCACTTATTCAGTGACTAGTCAATGTCACGACAATTCTGAATGAGGGGACTTACAACGGGTTCTTCTAGTTGCAGCCATTGCAGTGTCCTTGTGCACACATGGTCACAATTCAGGCACTTGTCAAGGAGCTTGCTTTTACAACAGTCACAGCTTCCCACAGTCAAATGACTGTCATTTGTGATTTTCATTGCTGGCTTCCAATAAGCATAGTCACAAATGATACTCATATGACCACGGGATACTACAGCTGTGTGGGATTCACCTAACAACAGCAACTGGGACTGCTGCAATTGCCACCATAACTCAGTCAGGTCATGTGATGTCACACTTTATTACGGTGTTGCTTATTTGCTAGTCCCAATTAGAAGCAGTTCCCAGATTAAGAACATCCAACTTCAGGACAAACCCTAAGTATGAAGAACTGTCTCTTCCAAAAAAATGGTGGATGCATTCTCCTTCCTCAAGCTGACTAACTGCTAAAGCATGCAGCGCTTTCAGGAATCCCTGAAGCAACGCATTTTTAATATACAGCCTGTTTTCAGTGGTTTTCTGAGGTTTCTGAAAGTATTGCATGGCTTCAGCAGCTTCTTGGCTCGAGGAAGAACAGTGCCATTTTTAGTAATAGGCAGTCCTTCTGTAAGTACAAGTTCTGACTTATATACAAATTCAAGTTAAAGATGGTTAGGAATGGGACTTGTTCTTACATGGGGGCTGCCTGTATCATCATTAAGTGAGGACTACCTGTATCAGAATCTTGAAAGTCTGGATGTGCTTACCCCTCCCCCCATATTTTATCTTTGTATAAACTAGGGAGGGGTTTGTCTGAGATATTAAATCTTAATAATTTATTGTCATCTTGGCTCAGGATTAAGCCCCGCTTATCTGACCATTGCCTTGGCAGAAGCCCTTCCTCCTCTCCTTCAAAGCCATTCTGTTTACCCTTTATATTCAATGGGCTAAAGACCAGGAAATGGTGAGTTCTAATCCCACTTTAGTTACTATGCCAGCTGAGTCACTTTGGGCCACTCTCTCTCTCAGTTCTAGGAAGAAGACAACGGCAAACTATTTCTGAAAATATTGCCAAAAAAATCCTGTTTCTGAAATCTATTGGTACATGGAAGCTTAAAACTAAAATAAGTAAGTAAATGTTATAAGGCAAACTTTCTTCCCCATGATTCAACAGCTACTACTCTGCTGAAACTGGAATTGCACCATCCTATATAAATTCATTTCCAAGAGGTTAATTCCATGAACAAAACTAGATTACAAATTAAAGGAACAATAGAAATGTATCTGCAATATGATATTGCAATAAGGCTCCTTAAGATTAGTGGCTATTGCTGAGTAGAGCTCTATACCTGTTCATTCATTTTCAGGGATCCTGTTTTCATTCTTTCAGTTTTAATATTTTCCTAATCTATTTCATGTTACCTCCCATGTATTTAAACTGTATTTAAAAGCATGCTAAGAATGGGTAATTCTTTAATGGTTGTTCACTTACAATTGATTGTAGGTCATTATCCAATCATTTAAAGGGCATTAATGAGAAGCATTTAAAGGTTTTAGTGGAATATCATTGTAAAGGACAAGGGAAAAGTTACTGGTTGTAAATTTTTATGACCATTTCTGAGGAAATATATTATATTTTGAAATTTATGTATGTAACAAAGAGTATAATAAAAGATGGGCTCAAAAATAATTTGAAATCAAAGTAATACAGACAGATTAGTTTCCACATGCTGCAGCAGTGCATGCAATACAGCCTCTTTCTCTGTTTGGAATAATCTGAATGATTTAGAGAAAAAAAATCTGTTTTCAGGAAATCAGAAGAGGAAGAATCTGTACACTGCCAATTTAACAATGCCTAGACCCTCCTATTCTCTGAAAGTCTTTTATTTTTAAATTAGTTGCTCAGTCGCTCAGTTGTGTCCAACTCTTTGTGTCCCCATGGACTGCAGTACATCAAGCCTCCTGTCCTGCACAGCATCCTGGACTTTACCTAAATCCATGCCCATTGCATCTATAGTGCTATCTAACCATTTCACTCTCTGCTGTCCCCTTCTAATTTTGCCCTCAACTTTTCCCAGAATCACAGTCTTTTCTTCACATTATGTGGTGAAATTATTTGAGCTTCAGCATCAGTATCTGTCCCTCCAATTAGCAATCAGGGTTGATTTCTTGTAGGATTGACTGCTATGATCTCCTTGCAATCCAAGGGACTCTCAAGAGTTTTCTCCAGCACCCCAATTTGAAGGCATCCGTTCTTCAGCACTCATCCTTCCTTGTGGTCCAGCTCTCACAGCCATACATTACTAATGGGAAAACTACAGGTTTGACTACACAGACCTTTATAGGCAAGCTGATGTCTATGCTTCTTACTACGCTGTTTAGGTTTGCCATAGCTTTCTTCCCAAGGAGCAAGCGTCTTTTAATTTCATGGCTGCAGTCACCATCTGCAGT
>JANHZU010006677.1:691914-703400 GCA_032468055.1 Acrochordus granulatus | reverse complement strand
CTTTGGCCACATAATGCGCAGGGAGGACTCATTAGGAAAGACTGTGATGCTGGGAAGGATTGAAGGGAAGAGGAAAAGGGGACGGCAGAGGATGAGATGGATAGATTGCATAGTCAGTGTGATGGGCGTGGGAAGATTCTGGGAGGCAGTACAAGAGAGGGGACCTGGCGTAATGCAGTCCATAGGGTCGTGAAGAGTCGGACACAACTGTGCGACTGAACAACAACATTTTACACATGGGTAAAATGTAGAAAATACATGAGGCTAAAATTCCATCACCATTTTACCCATTCCTCCCATCAGTTGATTTATTCTACATACAGATTATGCCCTTATTGAGAATAAAGAAAAAATGTTCAAGTGACTAAACTCCAAAACAATCTACAGACATAAATATCTTGTTTGATTCATAATTCATAAACATATATCAACATAAGAATTGCACAGCTCCCATAAATGGCTGTATATGAGATTAGAAAGGGTTTCAGTCTATCTAAAAATTTGAAAATACCAGTTTGATCTAGTGGTTAAAGCAACAGGCTAGAAACTGGGAGATGGTGAATTCTAATCCTGCCTGAGCCATGAAAGCCTTAGGCCAGTCACTGTCTCTCAGTCTAACTCATGTCACAGGATTGTTCTTGTGGGAACATAAGCGGGGAAGGCGTGTTAAATATGTTTGCTGCCTTGAATTGTTTAAGTAATAAAGGAGGGATACAAATAAAATAAATAAACACCAGAAATGCCATTATTTCAAAGCCATGAACAGCCTCAAACTCTGATGTTTCAAATACAACATAAAATAGAACATATTATAATAGCAAGGAGATTCCACTCAAAGAGAGGCATGTCCCAAAGCGAAAGGGCATGAAGGCCTCTGGATCAAAAATTAAAATCTCTGAATTTCTGATGCTAAGCAATGAGGTTGTAAAATGCAACATCATGTGACTACATCACTTAGCAACAGCAGTCCTAGCAATCTCCATTGCTGTCATTAAGCAAGGTTGTGGGTTGTTAAATGAGGGCCTCCTTGCAACTTCCTGTTGGCTTCCAAAAAGCAAGTCAGTGGAGAAGCTGACAGAAAGTTGCAAGTCCCAGGCAGCTTGCAAGCAGGCTGGTAGGCAGGTTGAGTAGCTGCTGCTGGGTGGGGGAGATCTTCTTAAACAACTTGCAACTTTCCCTGCTGACTTGAATTTGCTTGTGGGAAGCCAGCAGAAAAGGCCACAAATAACTATCATGTGACCATGGGATGCTGCAGCCATTACTGTGAGCTGGTTGCCAAGCGCCCAGATTGCAGTCACATTACCTCGGAAGTGCTGAATGAGTGACTATTAACTGAGAACTATAGTGGAATTTTTTAAAGTGAACTCTACCATAACAGAATCCAGCTTTTGTTTGACTTTTTGCATCCTCATTGATATTCTTGCAACATTTGCAAACTGGTCAGCTGAAGATATTGTCAAATTTTTCTGTGCAAGAACACTGGCAGAAATGTTGAGAATCTGTGGGCTTCTGGAGGACTTAGTTACTTGTGATCCACTCAGTTCCTTTATGACCTCAGTTCCCTGCTTGGCAACTGCAGAGGAAAAAGCCAAAACAAAATGTTTGAACAATATGAATCCATTTATAAAAGAGTGAATACCAGATATCATTAGAATTAAAAATGATACAATGGGATATAAAGCAGATAAATTTAAACTATCGCTTAAATATCAATAGATTTGGTATCTCTAATTGTCATTATGGAGGCAGATAAAGAGCCTCAAAAGCTTTTTTATATAAAATGTTGCACAAGGAATTCAATTACCATTTCTCATGTATAGTAAGAGAGAAAGGCCACTTCAAATATAACACTAAATCATAGTTTAATGCTCTACAAACAAACCTGGAGCTCACATACTTTTCTAGTTTTTCTTTTTTAATATTTTATTTACTTAAAACAAAAATACATTTTCAGAAAAGATAGTATCAGTAAATGGACGGAGAATTACTGATAATGACACTTTTTAATTCTTGAACTCTTTTCCAAACATGTTTAACTCTTTTCCAAACATGGGTATAAAATGTAGAAGGAAAGCCATACTAGTCTATGGTGGCAAAAAATCAGGAATCTGGTAATACCTTTTACAACAAATTTCATCAAAAGGCATATGCTTCTGTAACAGCATTCCTTTTCTTTATTGCCAACATAAAATTTAGAAACAGCAGTAATAAAAAAACTCCTCCTGCTCCTATTTGCAAATTAGAGAAGAAACGCACAAAAGCTTTCTATCTATAAGAATGATGTGACTCCCTATTACTATGACAAGGCATAACACACCCTCATGCTAACATCTGTATTTGCTAAGCCCCAAAATCTTGAGGCACAAATCTGAATGAACATCCCAAATTTATGCCAACTTATGCCAATCAATCATCTTTACACAATTCTTGATTTTTCATGTCAATAATCTGCTTCTACAGCTAAGGGCTAATGGAATGGATAAAATATAATCATTTCTGTTCTCTGATATTAACTATTGCTAAAATGCTCCAGTTTATTACCGGAACAGAATCTTTTTCTATTTTCCCCTAAATTTGACAATTCAATACTCTCCAACAATTTAAATACAACGTGTAGTTACTATAAGGCCCAATCCTACAAATAATGTTTAAGAAAAGCAAAGAAATTCCTTTGGTGACTATTACGCATGACTAGTTAAGTTCTGCTTAGTCAGATTAGATTTAATTTAATTTACATATTTATATATGCTGCTGATCTCTCAATGATCTCAGCTTTCAATCACATTAACTATTACAATTACAATTATTTCCCCTCCCCAACTAGTGGTGTTCAGACTTTCTTCCACTGTTCTGGCCTTGTCTCACATGTGGCCTTGCCTCACATCTGGGCAGGTCTAGCTCTGGCTTTCTCCTCACGCAGCTAGTTTCTCACCAAAGTGGTACCCATTTATCTACTTGCAATATTGCATACTTTCAAACTGCTGGGTGGGCAGGAGATAGAGGCAAGTGATAGGAGTTCACTCCATTATGCGGTGCTACAGCTCAAACCACTGGAGCGCTCGCTGGCCATTTCTAGCTGACAGCTTCCACTGTCATTAAACAGCTATGCCACCAAGCCTCCTAGATAAGACCTAGATGCAGAGGCTAGTAGCTTCAAGTGAATTCTTAAACTCTTGCAGCTGAAACAACCACAATCCCAGCTGCAACTGAATGAAGATGTCCAAGGACAGATACAAAAGAAAAGAGATGAAATGATGCAAGGCTGATTGTAAAAAATATTTCTAAATATAAGGATAAGACTGAAATATATAATTATATTTCTAAAAAATAATGCAAACATTTCCAAATTATAACTATAACCTACATAATACATCTGTATTTTACTTGTAGTATTGTGCAAAGGTCTTACACCACCATTAGATTTGTTGTTTTAGCAATGGTATAATGACCATATATAATTAAGTCTCAGTCTCTTGTTTAGAATACAACCAGAAAATACAGGAAATTTGTATGCAGTATTCAAAAACAGGAAAAAGCAGAAAAAACAACTTCCATAGGATAAAGTGGAAAGTATTTAGTAATGACTATTTAATACTGACTTTTGCCTGAAGAAGCCATTTTGTTCTGAAAATTGTGTTTTAAATTTTGTATATATATTTCTTGTATTTTCTGTTTGAATCTTAATACAGAGAGCAAAAAATAATCATGGATGGTCATTAAAACTTTGCTAAAACAAAGCAGGTAGTGGCCTAACACTTTTGCACAGTACTGTATATTCTATATAGAATATAAAATTTCTGGGTGCTTTTACTACCAAAGCCAAAGACTGTTTTCAGCAGTTATCTTCTTCCATACTGACTTAATGGAGAAAAGCTATTTTCTGTAAAAGCAAGGAAACTTCCTGCTATTTTTTCTATTGAAAAGATAGGAAAACCATTCTTTTTTCACTTATACTTGACAGTCATTCTCAACCCACTTCAACAATGTCCCAAAAATCCTAACTGCTCTCCTTTAGAAACATATACTTTAATCATCTCAAAAACAATTCTCCAAGTCCAAAACTGGGTAGCAGCTGAAGCTCTGCGACAATTCTCCAATCTCCATGTGGGAAAGGGATATATTAGCTTTAGCTAAAGTTGGGTAGTAGTGCTTAAAGTTCTACTGCTGACCAATACACCAGAAAATCCTGCTTCTTAGTTTTGGAAGAAGAAAAAGTGGGGCTATGATGATTTAAGCCTCGGAAAATCTGTCCAACATTCCTCCTAATCTTGTACCTGGGAAGGATGAATTTAAAGAGTTCATGGAATGGTTTCAAGATTGCCATTCATTTCACTAGTTAAAAGGCAATGTCTGATGGCTAGAAATTTAGTGTATATAAATATATTGGGGCACACAGAAAAGCATACAGCTGTGGAGCTGGTTAGTGCCCTGAAACCCTTCTCCCTGCCTTTTGATTAATTTTTAAAATCATTTGCCTATTTTTAAGCTTTATGATGTTTTTTAATATTTTATTTGTACACTGCCAAGAGTCCCTCTGCAAAGGAGATGAGCAGTTTTAAAAATCTGATAAACACATGGAGATACAAATGTAACACATAGTAAATTACCTTTGTAGTCATAAATGTACACAAGGATTGGCTGGTTTTGACCAAAGGCACAAAATGCCACCATATTTTCAAGAGGATGGAAAGCAACATCACGAAGTGGGGAAGTGAAAGAAAGATCGGAATACATGGCTACTTGATCACCTGTAAAAGGAAGGAAAGTGGGTGACAGATGATTTACAAAGGCTACATTTTTTTCAGTGCAATCAATCTGAGGGAACCCAAGTCAACTGAATCTGAAAGTTAAAAATACTTTCAAGATGAGAATTATAAACAAATATCCTGATCTTATTTAGGTATTCTTCTTTTTGTAAAATGCACAAAATATTTGATTTTTTAAAAATATTTGCACTGTGTAGAAGTACTTTTCATTACTGGCCCATGGTAATTTTTACAAATGTTCCTGTGAATCATTCTTGCAATTGTGTGTGTTTATAATCATTTTATGTGATCTTCTTGCACATGCTGAATATATGACCTACTGTTTCTTCTGCTTTTTTGCATAATCTGCAGTTTGAATCATTCTATGATTTTTCAGTTCTGATTGCATTTGTTCAAATAGCTTGCTCTTGACCAGCCAAATCAAGCCTTTAGTTTCTTTTTTTAATGTTCCAGTTGTAACCCATTGCCAGGTTTTATCTTTATCCATTTTCCCCTCTATCTTTTATAGAAACTGATCACATAATGCTTTTCCTTGCTAGCATTCTCTTCATGTCTTCATTACATGATTTTGATGTTCATGTTTTGCTTCCTGTACCTTAACGAAGTTGCCATTTTTAATGTGCATCAGTGCTTGTTCTTGGCTGTTTTTTACAAAATCAGCCAATGCATGTTATCTTCTTTGACAGTTTGTTTGACTTAAAATAAATCTCTGCCTCCATTTCTGTGGGCAGGTATAAATATTAATAATAATAATTTAATTAATAGTGAGTAAATAATTTTAAATAATATTAATTCTGGTTTTCATGTAAAGAGGAAATTATATCAATTTAAGTATGAACGAAAAGCAACTAGAAAGCATGACTTAACGCCAAAGAAAAAGATCTTGATGCTTTTAATTTTTGACCAGGGTTATTTACAAGGTCCTTTAAAAACATAACTTACCTGTAAAGAAACAATTTATATTTCTAACATTTCAAAATGAAGAATGAATGTACCTGTTTCTAAATTCCAAACATATGCTATACCATCTTCACTTCCAGAAAAAAGAAATGTTCCACATGGTGTCAAGGTGCTATGAATTTTTTCTTGATAGTTTGTAGCACCAATATATTTCTTTGTAGCTAAGCTAAAGAATAATAATAATAAAAAACATTAATATAGCTACTCTTTAATTACTGTATGCCCCAACTGATTTCTGAAAGGACCCACCCTTAATTTCAGGTAGTCTTCAACTTACAACCATTCATTTAGTGACTGTTTGAAATTACAACAGCACTGAAAAAAGTGACTGGTCTTTGTACTTATGACTATCACAACATCCCCATGGACAGGTGATCAAAATTTGGGCACTTGGAAATCAGCATGTGTTTATGACAGTTGCAGTATCCTAGAGCCATCTGATTACCATTTCTGACCTTCCCATCTGGCTTTTGACAAGCAAAGGCAATGGGGGAAGTGGATTCAATTAACTACTTCACTGATTCACTTAACAATCATGGCAGATAAGGTCATAAAATTGGGTGAGATTCACTTAATAACCATGTTACTTAGCAACAGAAATTCTGGTCCCAATTCTAGTCATAAATTGAAGGCTACCTGTAGGTAGTCATCAAAGACTATCTGAATCAATCTAGATGAGAAAACCAAAGAAATAGGAGCCTCCTAGATTCAAGATGACTGTGTCCAACTTAGCTTCAAATAAACCTTACTCGAAAGGTGCAGGACCTAGATAGATGAAATAGTCAAAGAACTCAATAACATCCTTCTGCCCCTGGTACATCCTAGAATGAATAACCATCATAAGCTGAACTTCATTTACATTGAAAATAGGAGAGAATCCTCAGAAATATAAAGATAGTTCCTCAGAAATATAAAGATAATTCCTTCTGTAAAACTCTCTTAGATGAAGCCACTCATATGTACTATGATGATTTACAGCTCAGGATCACCTCTGATATAACAGTGTTAGGGCAAACATAGCGTAATTCTGTATATCCAGTCTTCTAATCAGTTCCTTGGAAAATTAAGGAATTCCAATCATTTGTTATACTGTTCTGATCCCCTTCCAGATCGTGCTATTCTATGGTCTGTTTGGCAGTTTTAAGAAGCAAAGCCAGGAGAAGTTCAGTATGTCCTAGATATGGTATTCTGGTTAAATTAGGTCTCAGATTCAATGGAGAGGTGAATTCTTACTAAAATATGTCTGAAAACTACATATAGCCTTCTAGAATAATGGAATTACCGAGTCCCTGAAGAATCAACAGGAGATATCAAAACGAGGGGAAAAAATAGATTTCAAGGTCTGATTGGCAGAATTTCCAGCAATTCTGCTCCATCTACTGCAGTCTTACCATATGAGGAAATTGCAAAATCTAGTCTGTTATTTTAAAATAAGTAAATCTCTGTCATTATGATTATCACACTCGATGCTTCAGTATTCCAATTTCAAAATAATCTGAATAATATTATGTACAGAGATATGCCAATTTGAATCTGGAAAGGTATGTCTACCAGGTCCTTTAAATACTACATGGAGACCTGGCTAAATAATCCAAGAACACCTGAGTTGCCTAATAAAATATTAAATGATGAGAAAAGCTATCCTCTGCAAGAGCTAGTAACTCTAATAGATCTTCCGTAAATTCCTTTAGATGTGAACTGCAGATGTTTTGTAAAGTTGGGCTCCATATGCTATAAATCCTGGATCTTTTGTTATCTTACAGCCAGTCTTTTTTTCTCACAAAGTTTTCTTCCTCAGAAGTTAAGTGTCCTTATTATTATCTTTGTTTTCATTGATTTTTGTATCTGAAAAAGCAATCAAAATCTTTAATCAACTGCTGTATGGAGTTTTGTGGTTGCAGGGTCCTTAATACTACATCATCTGCAAAATACTTTATTTTTCATTTTCCTTGAATTTTGATCTCAATTATCGGTTTACTTTTTCACATCTTGATGGCCAAGAGCAATTATAAATAGTAAAGGGGACAGTAGACACCTGTGCCTTATGGCTTTAGATGCCACAAATTCTGATATTATTGACATTTCAAAGGAAAAAATGAGCAATAATATATTTATTTCAATTTAAGCTCAAAATGTAGAAATTCTGCTTTTACATTTCTTGAAGCAAGTGTTAGCAACAAAGAAATAATTATCTTTGGGCATATGTCATTGGTTTACTTTTAACCAAATTTTTGAAAGATTTAAGTTGGATAAAAAGTTATGTTTTGCTCAAGAAAAGTTGGAGTTGGAACATATTTGTGAACTGAAGATGATAATTGAATGGCAAAAATGCATAAGATGCTGCTGAAAACTGAATCTTGAAGATGAATATGTCAAGAAGTGTATCATTAAATGGGCCAAAAACTTTGGTTATTTATTTTATATGCTGCTGAAATCCGGAGACTCTCGGCGGCTAACAAAAAAAAAGTCTTAAAAACATTAAAAAAATAAATAAAATTAAACCAAATAAAACATTAAAATAAAAATAAGACTAGAGAGGTGGGCTAAAAATATTTCATTCATAAAAGGGGGGGTGAGGATGGCTAGTAATCCATCAGCCATCTCCACAATGATAATGAGCCCCCCCGGAGCCCCAGGCCATCTTGCAGAGCCACGTCTTAAGGCCCTTCCAGAAGGACATCAGGGATGGGGCAGCCCTCAGCTTGAGGCGCAAGATGTTCCATAGGGCAGGAGCCACAGCAGAGAAGGCTCTTCTCCTAGACACCGCCAGCCAAAATTCCTTGGCCGACGGGAACTGGAGGAGGACTCCTCTGTTGATTCTGATGGGCCGGGAACTTCCCATTGGGGTGACATGGTTCCTCAGACAGCCTGGTCCCATGCCATGAAGGGCTCTGAAGGTCAATGTTAACACCTTGAACTATACCCAGAAGCAAATTGGTAACCAGTGCAGCTCGCAAAACAAAGGTATTATGTGGGCTGATCAATCGGCCCCTAAAATCATCTGTGCAGCTGCACTCTGCACCAGCTGCAATCTCCAGATATTCTTCAAGGGAAGCCCCATGTAGTGCATTACAGTAGTCCAGGATCGAGATGACAAGGGCATGAGTGACTGAGTGAAGGGACTCCAGGTCCAGGAAGGGGCGTAATTGGTGCACAACACGAAGCTGTGCAAAGCCTCTCCTGGCAACATAATATTATGTTGGAACAATGGGAGCATGTGTGGTACAATGGAGTAAAATTTACCATCAATTATGGTCTTAAAGGGAACTTTTATAAAATGATGTACAGGTGGCACTTATCCTCTGACGGATTATCCAAGATGTATTAAGGATTATCTAACAAATGCTGGAAATGCACTCAATCTCCAGGTATGTTTTACCATATGTGCTGGACACGTAAAGAAGTTAAAATATATTGGTTAAATATAACTGAAGTTATGCAAAATATTTTTAAGTGTAATGTAAACATCAGTTTTTCTTTTGGGTATAATGGATAAACATTTTGAGAAACAATATGGAGAGTTCTCTACAGCAAGATTGTGATAGGAAGAGAGGTTTCCTTTGGTGGATGACTGGCTTTTAAACTCATTGATTTGGCTGAGATGGCAAAGCTGACATCCTTCTGAAAGAGAACAATTCAAGGAAGTTTTGGGATATTTGGAAGCCATTCTGGAACTTTTTGCTGAAGAAATTTACCAAAGAAATTTTTGCAGATGGATTAGATGACTAAGAATTAAAACTTATGTAATTATAAGAAATATTGTATAAAAATGTGATTGATAAATTAAATAATTAATATATTGATATGTTAATGAGTAGGTTGATAGAAAAGAAATGTGTAATAGGAGTAAAAAGTGAATAAAGGTTTATAATATATATAGTTATAGTTTGATAGAACAGAAATGCATATTAGGATTAAAAATGAATTGTAACACATAATAATGTAGCATATTTTATTAAATTTATATTCGGCCAAATTAAAAGCAACTATATGAATTAACATAAGTAATATAAGGCATATAATATATAGTTAACATATTGATCAGATTAGAATGTAACAGGACAACGTGTGTTGTGGAAAGATAGAGTTAAGTTGAGAAAAATACAGAGTTAAGTTGAGAATGTTAATGAGGGTTTGTTTTCCTCTTTTTTTCTTGTTTCCTTTTTTCCCCTTTTCTTTTGTACTGTATTGTATACATTATTTTATTTGTTATTATGTGTTGTTTTATTATGTATTTTATGTTTTGCTGTTTTCTGTTTTTGTATGTTGTTGAAAATTAATAAAAATTTAAATAAATAAATAATTCTCTTTAGAGAACTTTTCTCATATTATTGTACTTATCTAATCCAGTCTTCCTGTGATTCCATGTTCCTGTTCTCTAATTTTAGCATTCCAATCATTCACTATAAGTACTGTAGTTCTCTTTAATGTTGTATTTAGAACTTTTACAATTCCACTCATTTTACAAATCTCTATGAACCAGTCTCATATTATTTAGCATTTAAATTTGTCTAAATATTTAGCCATCACTACTCAGTTTTTTTGAATATATGGAATTAATTTGCCACTCCCTCTTCCAGATTGCAATTTGATGTTCCTTCTTCTATATGGCTTGGCTTTCCTCACTCTTGCTGAGCCCTTCACTATACCTAGTATTCCCTTATTCCTCTTCTTTTGGTTTCACTGGAAATGACACTTTTAGCTCACATTCTTGCCAGTATCACTCTCAAATTCACTGAAACTAAGTCTTCTTATTATGTCAGAAGAGGGGAAGGATAGCTTAGAAAGGTTCATTTCATTGGACATCATATGCCTTTAAGAGCCTTAAGACCAGGTTATGTTAAGAGATGTAGAAGAAATGAGATGCTAATTTTTAGAAACACCTACAAATTGTCCTTCAGTATCATTTAAAAGTATAAAACAGATAACTTTGAAATACTTACATTCGGAGATCCATAATTCTTACAGTACTATCCTTGGTATGGATCAGTAAACGTCTTCCATTTGGATGTACTTCCAAATGGTTGATTGCTGTTCCTTTAATGTCACCATCTTTTACTTCCTGCCAAGCCCACCCCAATACAAAACACAAAGCTATTGAAAGCATGTTTACAATATAATATTACTAATAAAAATAAATAACTGTGACAAAAGAAAGCAAAGGTGGTATCAGTAGTAATAGAGGGCCTTGATTGTAATCCCAAAACAACTGGAGCATTAACTGAATACCATTAGCTTTGATAAATTCACCATCAGTCAACTGCAAAAGGCAGCATTACTTGGAACAGCTAAAACCCTCCCACAAAACCTTTAACATCAAAGAGCAGAATCTGTCGATCCCAAGTCCTTGAAAGGGCTCAATAGGTAAATAAAAATGCCAAATCCAGTCTAAACTTCTGGCTGACTATGCAACCAACCATAATATATTACATTTATTGTTGCCTGACTCCCACTGACTGTACAGAATAGAGATACTATATAGAACAGAAGAAAATAATAGAGTATCAGCCTTGTTAAGTGAGACCAAAGGCTAAGGAATTATTATCTTACCAGAAGTCTACGAGACACCTATAAGGAAGATATGACTGAAATAATTCTCTCCTACTACTGCTTCTTAGAGATCAGCATTTTTGAGTTATACAACCTCTGTTACAGGTACTAGTATAGCTATGATTGCAATTAGGCATTAATAATTTTTAACTCTTCAGTAACTACTTGACTTCCAACATAGCACACACTGAGATCACTGCAAAAGACCTT
>JANHZU010006677.1:606837-617983 GCA_032468055.1 Acrochordus granulatus | reverse complement strand
TCTCCTGCTCAAGAAGGTGGTGGAAACCATGGCCAGGAAAGCTCTTTGCCCAGCTTTGTCAGAGTCTGAATTTCACAGAGCAAGCAGACAGTTTTATGCAGTTGTCATCTGTGTTTCTTCCATCTGTTTTGATACCCTAAATTTGCTTCCCTTTTTTTCTTAAAGGATAGTTACTTGCTTTTCTAATCATTGTTCCATGACACAGAACCTGCGGGGAACATGCTCAAGGAACTGGGGAATATGGATGTGGTGTTGAAATATTAAAAAGCAAGAGGTTGGTAGTAACAGATCACATGGTAATAACAAGTCACCTGTGACTTGCAGGTAACATATGTGCCTTTTGTTTCAGAGGTAGCAATGCTGCCTTAACTGAGAATGTGATCTCCAGTGCCATCCATTATTTCACACTTTCTCCTAATTCCAACCAAGAATTTATGCAGTGCATAATGTCAATCTTGGGTCAAATACAATGGCTTGAAATTCAGAGAAAATTATTTAATCCTGGTGGATAACTGGCAGAACATGAAATGGCATTTTTAATATTCTGATACAGTAACTCCATCTGTTGGTCCCTTCTCACGGCAACCAAGGATTAGATTTGTCATGCCAAACTGACTTAATCACTCTGTGGTTTCAGGAAGTTATAATATATATGACCTGAGGTTATAATATATATAATATATGCTGCCAAGGAGGTTAACCAACAACTATGGAGAGGAAGATAGGAACAAATTGGCTCAATCTACTCTGCACTTTCAATATTTTTTACAATTATACTGTTCATCAGTATAATAACGGTATGAGCCTGGTAACTATTCTGGTGAAATATTAGAATCTATTTGTAAATCCTGCATGATTATTGTACGACTTCCAAATGAAAACAACATCAGATATTTTTCTGAAACAGAGTGTAGGACAGGCAAGGTCCATGTTAATGATGCACAGTACCAATTAAGCCCACAAGGAAGACAGTAGTTTCCTTACATTCATGAGGTTAGAAGACTGAGTACCTAATGTGGGAACAACAGTGCTAAGATGCAGAAGGAAGCTAATCCAGTGGGTCTTTTCGACAATCTATTCCACAATAACAAGGTCCCCTTTGGGTATCAATTCCCCACTGTGGGAAGCACTTTTACTTTTTTAATAACTCTCCCTCTCTAAAGGACACTAGTGTTATCGCATGATAAATTTTGTATTCTATCATGTGAAATATATTCAGTGATTCCAACTCCCTATTGCTAAAAAGACTGAGTGATTTTTTTTCCTGACTTGCTACTTTCCAGTCAGCCTCCCTTCCAGGGCTGACATTCAGAATGGTATATCACACAGAAACACAAGGAGTATTTGAGAGCACATTGTTTGTGTCCTTTCAATGTTCTTAAAGAAAAGCGAGATTTGTGATGTGTCAGCCACCATCGTTCTTTGCTTGACTGCTCCACTCGTGTCTATTTAGGGTTCAGGAGTCTACATAAAAGAAGTAAGGGTATAAGAGGATCTAGTTCTTTCCTTTCCTCCTGCCTTATTTTCCTACACTTAAAAGAAGAAGAAAAAAAGATTCTCTCTAATTCTGTGTGAGTAGTAAAAGTTAGATGGCTCAAGAAAAGAGTGTTAAAGTATCCACTCTGCATGGAGATCAGGTGACAAAAGAGAGGAATTTGTTTCCTTCACTGCAAACTGAAGTTATAAATCAGGACAATCATCCCATCAAAATGCAATATATTCAGAATAAGAGAAAAAGAGCAAGAAAAACTATGGTCATTTTGCACAATTTGCTAGAACACAATTATAGGGGAATTGTCTGATTTTTATAAAGGTTTCAGCATTAAGCAGAAATTTCCTCCAGTGCTGGAGCGCAAACAAACTGGTAGAATGAATTTACTTTGTTGTCTGAATGTCAACTTCCGTAAATTTGAAAGAATATCAACATCTAAAAATACCAAAACTTGTCTCAAATTAATATATGTATTACCCTTCTCCCTGATTGACCCAGTTGATGGACACTGTACAGTATATGTTTAAATGAAGCATTCTTCTCAAGAAATCTCCAGCAATATAACAATTGGTTCAGATCATTTCTGTATAAGCAAAATAGGAGGCCTAACTTATCACAGAAATGGCATCAGGCTGCTTTGATAATGTCCATGTTTTCTTTCATTTTAGATTTGGAGATATATGTGGAAGGACTGAATGTTGGGGATAAATGGGTCTGCTGCTTATTCATCATCCATTCATTTGTTTTGCTATGGAAATAATTTTGCACACAACGTAAGAACATCATAGGGAAGGAGAGGTGTTCAGGAATAAAAATGTATAGATTGCTAACTTATGTAAGCTGCCAAGAGTCTTCGGAAATTGGCGGCATAGAAATATGTGTATAAATAAATAAACAAAATCCCAGTTGAGCAACCATGTCTTCCATTGTGCCATCAATCTTTGCACAAAGCTTCTCATGTTTTTACTGACTTGTTATTTCTAGGCACTTGATAATCCAATCATATGGCAATGTCTTCCTTCTTTTGCACTTTTCCAGAATCATCTTGTCAATTAGGAGCTGATCTTTTATTCCTCTGATATTTGGGTGGTTTCCTTTCTGCTCAGGTGGAAAGAACTTGTTTTCAATTAGATGCTGTTGGACTGCATCAGCTACTATACCAGTTAGGAATTGGAAAGTTGTTGGTATAGAGGTAATGGCCTGTAATTACCTGGTGTTATCCCTTATGCTGGATCTTTCATTATCAGATATGTTTCACCAGATGTTGGGCACTCTTTAATTTCATCTCCTTGCAGTATCTTGTTAAACTGCTTGCCAATGAATGGATGTAGACTAGTCAGATGTTTCAACTAAAAACAGCCAATCTTCACCTGGAGAAGTCAAGTGCAGTTTACCTTAACCAGGTACTGACTAATTTTTGATCATTCTCCACCATTTATGCTGTTATTATTCGTTCTTTCATTTCAGCATATTTTTTTATTGTTATCTACCTCCTTTAGCCAAGTTGCATTCTTGTTATGTTTCTTTAGGTTGTCCCATAGCTGCACCCAGAACTGCACTGTTTCTTCTTTGTCAGATGCATTTTCTCCATTGATGGTTTGGTAGAAACATTTCATATTTGACTGAAATTGGAAGTTCTGCCTATATTGTGTATTTCAAGCTTTGTATCTGCCGATCTTCTTGGCTATATTGTTATCTGCTGCTTTATTATTTCTAGTGTTTTCTTAATTTCCTTGTTTCTAGGTGATATTTCTTGGTCTTCTTGTTCTTCAGCTTCTTTTCTTACATTTGTTCTAGCTTGCTTGCATCTAATCTTAGCTTGCTGATTTTATTTTCCAACCTGATCTTCCATTTTGGTAATACACTGTTTGGCTTTTTTATTTTTTGTTGATTTTGAATCCCAGTTATAACTAGCTGTGCTGTACATTTTTTTGGTTTGTTTCTTGCAGTGCACTGGTGCTTATATTTAATATTACCATATTGGCATCTTTTAATACTTGTGCTAGTTGTTTCTTTGGAACAAGCTTCAATGCAGGCAATCTTATTCTGTTGTTTTTGTGCTGATCTACATGTTCAGTTATTCTTCTTTTCGATTCTTCTTCTTCTTTAGTTAGAGGACTTTGTTCTTCCTGAGAAGATGAAGGAGAAGGTGCCTGGTTTGGAAAGGAAAATGATTCAATTTCTGCACTGGTTTCTTTTATTGCTGCCTCCTCCTGGTTTGCCTCCAGTGTATGAGCTAATTCTGGGAAGGCTTTGATTTCTTTGCCCCAGATAGAGCTTTCTAGTTCTTTTAATTTTGTTTCTGTGAATATTTCTTATTATAAACTGATATTGATTTGCTAGCCTCAGTTCAGTTATTTCTGTTTCTGGATGCTGTTCTTTCCAGAACTGGTACATTCTTTTCAGATACTTTCTTCTTGTTGGACTTGATTTGTAATAAAAAAAATAATTATTTCTTTGTTTTAAATATTTGTATATCTGTTACACATCAACACCTTTTCTTCCAGTAGTTCTGCAGCTGCTGGCCCTGGTTGCTCAGCCAACAATCCTGTAGCCCATTTTCATCTAGCTTGGTCCTTGTTGACCTAGGGGATAACAGAATTAGTATAGGTTTCTGTAAATTATGCATTACCATATTTTTTATGGGAGAGACACTTCATCTGGTTCCTCTGATGAGACCTGTCCAGTATGGTTGAATATCTGACATAGCTCTCATCTTCCTCAGAGCACACGAGCCCCACAACCATGTCAAGGAAATGTCTCATGGGGGATTATTATTATTAATTAAATTTATATCCTGCTCATTTTGCTGCAGCGACTCTGGGCGGTTTATGGTAAAATCACAAAATAATAAAAACACCATAACAGTAAATAAGATAAAATCCTAAAAGAGAAATAAACAAGAAGGTAGGAGGCTATAATGGAGGTGGGACATTTAATCTTCCAACCATCTCGAAGATGACACGCTCGCACCTGGGGCCGAGGCCAACCTACACAGCCACTTTTTAGGGTTTTATGAAAGACCAACAAAGAGGTGGCTGATCTTGCCTCAAGCATCATAATATTCCATAGGGCAGGTGCCATGGCAGAAAAGGCCCTTCTTCTGGAGCCTGCCAGGTGAAATTCCCTGGTGACAGGATCCAAAGCATGCTTTTATTTCAGACATGGGTGGGGCAGGCTGAACCCACTGGGGTGAGCTGGTCCCTTGGGTACCTTGGACGCATGCCTTTTCCTTCATTGTATTCCAGAGAAATAATTTTTTGGATGGGATTAGTCTCCTCCAATAAGAGCACACACCCTTTTTTAAGGCTTCTGAGAGAATTGGATACCCAAGGAAAATTCTGAATCTACAATTAAAAATGACATTCAATTTTCCCAAGGGTAGTCAAGATCTTTTTTAAAGTTTCCACATATATACTGAGGTGAAGCGGGGAGGCAGTTGTATAGATGATACTACATACTGCCTTTCCTCAATTACTCTTAAAATATATGCGTAGGATCACTGGCATGTAGATGTTTGCACTGAAAATATTCAATTTAGAGCTCAAGTAGCATAATAGGGAAAGAAAATCCCTTATAGGATTTTTGAATGAAGTTTTAATTGCACTCTCATTCAATAGTTAACTATGCATTCAGACAAAATAAAAGTATAATTTATGAAGATGCACAAGGATGTTAGTGTCCAGAGGTCTGATAATATTAACAGAGACAATACATATTTACAGTCTCCATTTTTTCAGTGCTAAAAATCAAATAGGAGTTTTGATGTGGAAGATGAAAGCTGTCAATATATGTTGAAGATATTTTTTAAAAAAGAAAAATAAGTATTTTAATTCTTATGCCTGCAGTGTCTAGCCATTTCCTGCTATGTTCCCACTTCATTTCAGCCAATACAATAAAAATTATTTTTGCACTATTCAGAAACCAATTTCTGCTTTCATTGATTGTCCTTCCCCTACCACCGCACTAAAATTTGCAAATATAATGCAGGGAATTCTGAAATTCTAAACATTAGGCTAAATGTTTAGCTCTTGTCTAAAAAATAGGAGTGGAAGTACCAAAGCCCAGTAACTCCAGGAGGTTGACTTAACAGATTTAATTTTGCTGATCAGTCTACTAAATATTGGGAGATTGAGAGAGAGGGAGGGAGGGAAGGAGAGAGAGAGATTATTTCCTTCTTTTTCATCCCTTTTATTCTCCTTCCCATCTTGTTCTCTATCCTTTTGTTCCTCAAGTCCAGTTTCCATCACAATTTTTTTTGCATATAGTATAATGTTGAACAGGAAGATTGTGTTCTTATGACTTACCTAGACAGAAGACAGGGAATGATTTTTAAAAGTATTTGGCTCATCAGGTTTTCCCTTGTAACACTGCCCCTTGGTGCTCTGAAAGCAAGCCATTGCTGACAATCTTACACTAGAATGCACACACAAGCACATGCATACATAAAGAGGAGGTAGGAAAGCTGGTTGTGCAGAAACATTAGCAGCTGTTGATTTTCAGGCAAGATCACTTGAGAGCTTCTCGCATTCCCTTTCTCCCACCTCTCCCCAAATGTTCAGCTTGCTGTGCAGGCTTGGTGTTTACAGTTCAGGCTACAGAGGAGGAGGAGGAGGAAATATTTTGCCTATTGTTCAGTGACGTCAATGGCTGAGCTCCCAGGCGTTTGAGGGACTCTGAAGCTTAGCAAATGTCAGGACGGGGCTGCTACTGCATGTGCCTTCAAACCATCTGCTTGTTATAGCATATCTTTCTCAGGCCCACGTCTGGATAGAACTGGCGTATATGAGGGAAAAGGTATGGAAAATGTCAAAAACGTAAATGTGTTACCTGTGCTACAACAATTATTTTCCTGACTTATAGCAGAAGGTGTGTATGTGTGTGGGAGAGTTAAGGCAGATTTCTATCCAGCAGTATAGTACTTTTTTTTCAACATTTTTATTTTTATTGTCATAAAACTAAAACAGCAAATTAATGTATAATTAATTAATTGTATAATGTGGAACCATACTGTTCCCACTATTAAAAGATTGTGATCCGTTTTCATCACTCTTCAGCATCAGCTTCACTTTCACTATCCTGCTCCTCTCTCCTTAATTCAGAACTGAAAATCGGAGATGGATATACAGTAGATACCTTTGGAAAGCTCGTTTGGCAACAGGCTAGAAACTGGGGATTATAAGTTCTTGGCCTGCCTTAGGCACAAAGCTAGCTGGTGACCTGGGGCCAGTCACTCTCTCTCAGCCCTATGAAGGTGGAAATGGCAAACCACTTCTGAAAAACTTTGCCAAGAAAGCTGCAGGGATTTGTCCAGGGAGTCTTCAAGAACTGGGCACCACACATACAGTACGCCTTTGGGATTGGGTGCGGGAAATGAAAGAAAGAATAAAGTTGGTGTCATAGTCAACAGTGGTCCAAAAAAGCTGTTATATAATTCCAAGCTTCTTCCATTATTCTATTTATTACCCAAAATATTTGTCATCAAAAAAGTCATATTTAAGTTATATATCTTTCCTGTATGATTATGCAGCATATTGATTGTGGGATGTGGTTTTTGTATAAGTTCTCCCTGTAGGTTTGTGTTATATTTATAATTGTGCTTGTAGTTGTGCTCACACTTGGTTGGAATCATGTGTCTTGAGGGTAGAGAGATTTCATTTCCAATAAATTTGCCCTGAAGACAATTCAACAAGAACAGTAATATGATTTTTTGAAAGGAACTTTGATTAAGATCAAAGCAGCTCATGAAACAGTATCTCATTTTGCCTGTGTCCCAAAGAACCATGAACACTGAATTCACATGATGTGTTGCTTTCACAAGAATAATTGGGGAGGATTAATCCAGTTCAAAGAGATTGCTACCTCAGATAGCAAATCTGGAGTAGCACAGATTTCCTATTGTTCAATACTGTATTGTATTTTTCTTAATGAAGGTTGATGGCATCTTTTTTCCCTCTTTGGTCCTTTTTTAGTGTGTAATTTATCTTGTAATGTGCAGATCAAGACCTAGTAGAATTATTTTATATGGATAGTAAAAAGAAATTAATATTGGAATCAAAGAGGAAAATTAACTTGATTAGGGAAATCATTTCCTAGTTTTTTACTTTGCTTGGAGTGGAAAAGAAAGTCAGCCAAGGTCATCAAGCTCCAGGATTGTGGCACTGAGAGAAGAACTGCAGTTGGGAAAAGATTATTGCCATTAAAGAAGCTGTTGATTAAAAAGAGATGACCTCTTATATTTTTAAATTTTATTTATTAAAATATGTATAACTTGCCATTAAAGGCAAAGCCTCAGAGAAAAAGAAAACATCAAACCAAATTAATAAATAAATCATTACAAAATCAGAAATAGCTTCAAGTCAAGAAGGACCCAAAACAACACATTTGGATACTATCACAAAGAAGGACTTGTTCTATCTTCCCTTTATCCATGCCTTTCTAACGCCATGTCCACAGATTCACTCCAGCAGAAACGCTCCCCAGCATAATATTATTCTGGCCAGATCCCATGACATTGCCTTTATCTTGTTCCCAACAAATGAGTGAGATATGCTTAAGTTATCTTTAAAATAACATTTTCCCTCTTATTCTGACACTGTCCAAGAGCATGATCAACCATTTTGGAGAGCAGGAACAGATTACTTTGCCCTGGACTCATCTTTAGCTCACCATGAATGCAACTCTGGGCCACTTTTCTTGTTCTATTTTTGTATGGTCCTGTCTGGTTCTCCTAATGCACTTTACATCCTTCTGAGCCGATCCTTGAACTTGGACTGGCTGCTTTGCAAAGTCAAAAGTGCTCCCTTGCCTCATCTGCCCCACTCTGCCTGAATAGCACCTGCTGAAAATTCTCCTACAGTAGGTGTTCTTTAATAATTATAATATCTTTATTGTCATTGCACCATGTACAACGAAATTAAAAAATGCCACCCAGTCAGTGCATCACTCGTACAGTTTCACAGAAACTATGAGATGCATAACAAACAAAACTAAAAATGCAGACATCATAGAAACTATCACACACAAGTTATATACACAGTTATAACACTGATCTTACGTGCAAAACATTTTCTTTCCTGCTGTGTCTAATTTTTGCCAATTGTTTTTTGTAAGTTTACCAATGCACAGTTTCATTTTTCTCACTTTCATTTTTCCAGTTATGATACGGTACACCAGCAGACCTATTTGTTTAAAAAAAAGCCCAGCCAGAAAAAAGCAGGTAGTTTAGGGAAAGAGAAATACTTTTTGGAAGACCAAAAATAGCAGCTCTGCCAAATCAGAGACATTTTGCATGTTAGAAAAATATTGCAACCATTACACTACTAAGAGGTCTTACCGTAACAGGAACTGTAAGTATTATTTGGGAAAATTCTAAAAATAAAACTTATTTATTGATTTTATACATGTGCAGATGTGTACAATTTTATTTTAACGTTGTATGTGTGCATGTACACTCATGCATATTCAAGTATATATTATATGTCCCACCAAAAGGAAGAAAAGAGAATGACAATTGCTTTCCTGGAATGGAAAGTTGGACAGAGTAGAGGAATTGTCCAGTGGGAGGATGTGGTAGCCTGTGGTCAAGACAGAATAATTTGCAAGCGGCTGTCAAAGCACCTCAGTCTGAAGAGGATTTTTGTAAACTGGCTTAAAGCCAAGCTGGCCTGTGCACAGGACAGGAATAGTTCAAAGGTACTGTGTGGACATGCCCTTTTTCACCTGCTGGCCAGGAGGCAAACCAGATTATTGGCAGTCATTGAGAAGAGAGGTAAGGATAGGGATTGTCAACAGGGATAGCAAATTTCATGCCAGTATTTTCTGCCAATTCGAAGACGGGTAGGTGGTACTTTAACTCAGTAGTTTTGACTACCATTCCTCACTCTTAAGTTTTCTTTAACTGCCATTTCTCAGCTGAACACTCTTCCAAAGTCATGTTTTCGTTAGAATTATTTCCAAATATTGGAAGAAAATATTACTGAAGCCACGTTAGGGGGAGACGGCTAACATCTTTCATATAGTATTTTAAACATTCATGCTCACTTCTAAGAAAAATGGGGCTGTTCACATTTTTTCTTTATGATATGGCACGTGCTCCCATTTCATTTTTCAGTTTATGCATTTTCAAGCAGCTTTTTACAGCAGCTACTGCTTTCAGAGAATCAGCAGCAGGAAAGCAGTGCATCATAATGAAAAATGCTATTTGACCTCATCTAAATGAACCATTTGTTTCATAATAGTGTTCTGAGTTATGGGTCTTCGTGTAATGAGGGTGGTGTAATGCAACTGGGAAATGTGATTATTATTTCACTCCAGGGGTAATGCTCTTACATACTGAGAGGCAGGAATTCTCAGTAGTTTCTCTTTAGATCTTGTGTCTGCATTATCCATGCCACCTTTTGCAAGGATTGTGACATGGCCTAGTGCAGTGTTTCTCAACCTTAGCAACTTTAATGTTGTTTAGCAAAGCTAGTTGGGGAATTAGCAAAACTTAAGATAGCTGGTTGGGGAATTCTAGGACTCAAAGTCCAGGTATCTTAAAGTTGCTAAAGGTGAGAAACACTGGCCTAGCAAGAGACAATGAAAGACAGGGAGAAATGACTCATTTGTCCAGTTATTTTCACTAGCCCATAGGAAGAGAAAAGAATAATAAAATATTACGTTCAGTTGTTTAACAAGTAGGGAAAATCTAAGGCCAAATTTCCCAGCAGCCAGAAGGAGGACTGGTGCAGTCAGCAAGCAATATTTCATAGCCTGGGGCTGTTCTCCTCACAGCCATCATTTTGATATATTGCTACAGTCCAACAAGACTGTCAGTTACATTCTGTCCTGTCAGAAATGTCATATGAGACACTGAAAAAGCACGATACAAGCACCAAAACTTAAAGTTGCATTAGAAACATTGAAAGAACAGTGCTGTGTTACATACAATGATGTATGTACAAATACATACAATTGAAAAGGCTAAATTAAAAAGGGGCAGTGATTGATTTCATGGCTTATTATCAATTACACAGCTGTGCAGTTAGAAATTATGCTATTTTGTTGCTTACTTAAACTGATATTTATTTATTTATGGTAGATATAAGAAAAAAACTGATAGTTGAGACATGAACAATCTTCAATGATTTGTGTTCATTCGTCATGTTAAATCATGATTTGTTTCAATAGTGCTTTCTTTAAAAAGCTGTGGGACATATTACAGGGAAAATACTTAGCTGTGTGTATGTTATTAGATAAAACAGCCAATTGCTTTCAGCTTTGATTTGCCATTCTTTCTCTTATTTGACTTCTTTCTCCCCTCCCAAATCATCTTTGTGGTGGCTAATCAGGATTGAAACTATGATATATGGTTTGGGAAAATCTATATTTTGGGAAAAGTACTTATCTATGAGGAGTAAAAAACAAGAAGCTGGAGCAGTGGAGATATGAACTCTAGGTGAGAGGTTAGAAGACACAATTAAACAATCAGCAGCCTCTCATATCTTGGTCTGAATGACAATCAAAGCAACTGTTAAGGTAAGTGTATTGGCAATGCAGAAAACCATTGTTATTTCAGGAATTTAGTGACATATTTTGATTTCTTCATATTAAGAAAAGTCTATAAGTTTTAGGTTGATTCTAAGCTAACCTGCTTTTTTACATTTTTATTTA
>JANHZU010006677.1:587102-606669 GCA_032468055.1 Acrochordus granulatus | reverse complement strand
ATAATTATCACCAATTCTTCACCAATTATGATCTTTTTCTAAAAGGCAGAGTTAGAAATTGTCACTAAATGCTATGTGTGAGTCGAAGCAAAGCAGTCTCCTACCTCTTTATCTCAAAATATCAATATTTATGCACGCAGAGTGTTCATTTAGAAGTACTTTTATACATGTGGATCATCTCTTCCAGAATCTTTTACTTCTAAGATTGTTAACAATGTGCTAAGCAGAGTTAAAGTTTCCAATTACAACACAATTGGTCCTTGCTGGGGTCCATCTGCAACAGAATCCATCTGGAGACAGGTTCAAAATTAGAATCCAAGCTAAGAGTCCAAGACAAACAGAATTAAATATGGAAGGCCAGGCAGAATAGAGGGAGAGTCAAAGCAATTCACCTCAGATAAAGTACATGGATTGACAACCCATTAAGAGATTATATTAGAGTCCTGACTGTTGTGACTAGTGTGACAACATGTAAATTGAGAGACCAGATTATACAATACAAAGCACTTTTGGCTGATACATCAATGCAGGCTTTACCAATAAGTTAGCGTAAATGTTCTTAGTTTTGTCACATTGATAAAGGATCTCAAGTCCTGTTTATTTCCTCTTTCTGGCTACTCAGGGCTGGCTGAGATGATGTTAAACATTCATCAGATTTTAAATATAAGTGCACAGGAAGGAGACATGTCATCACTCATTGGGAAACAATTGTGCCCAGTGGCTTGATAAGAGCCTCTAAAATAAATAACTTGACACTTGGCTTTTCCATCAGGTTTGGTAGAGATAGGGAAGTGCTTGAAATCTGTCCACATGATGTTGATTGAATGTGTGGAATCTGTGAATAGCATGCTGTTTAACTCCTTTAAGAGAAGATAAAAATCCATGAAATTGTTGGCTTGAAAGAGTGGGGTTTTTAATTGTTTGTAAAAGAGGAGGAAGGAAATGAATTTTTCAGCTATTGGTTTTGTGTGTACACAAAATTCTGAAGACTGCCTGGACAAAACCAAAGCAGTTTTCTTGCAACATTTTTGGGAATAGTTTGACATGTATTTATTTAATTTGTATGCTGCCCAGCTCTATACCAAGCTACTCTTGCTTCTTCCCAAGGCTGAGAGAGTATGCCTGGCCCAGTGCCACCAATTGGTTGCATGTAATTGGTTACATGTACTGTATAAGGTAACACTCAAACTCAGGATGTCTTGATTTCTAGCCATTTACCTCCTTCCTACATTCTATTTTTCTTGTATCCTTTGTGTTTATTTGTCACATTTTTAAACCACCCATCACCCTCAGATAGGGACCCTAGCCGGTGTACAATGGAATATTAAAATATGTTTACTTTTATTTAACTGAGCTACTGTATGTGGTCTGCACAAATCCAGACCACCACTGGATAGCAACATACTATTTGCTGTCATCTTATGTTCATATGGATTTAGCAGCCCATCTTTAATTTTAATCACCTTTCTTCTTTATGATGCTGTTTTTGTTTTGATAATCTGTTGATTTGGTTTGAAGAATGTATGATGTCAAGACCAAGGGTAGAAATTCAGGGGAAAGGGTATTTTTCCCTTCTATTTTCTGTATCTGTTTTAAACACACACACACACATATGTATGTATATAAATGTGTATGTATGTATATAGTTTTTTATTTTTTATATTTTCCTTGAGCTATCAGCCATCTCATTGTTAAATATTATTTTTAAATATACAGCTGAAATCTGTAATCACAGTATAATACAATTACTTTTGATCTGGAACTAAAATTTTGCACTTCTTCTGTATGTGTCTGCTTGCCTGTGCCCTAGGACGGGCAGTGTAGAATGATTGACTTAGTGGAGGTGTGTAACAAAGTAGACTTCAATTATTCTAACTGGAATATACTGTAGAGCTAGAATTAAGATTGTGAAAAATCGCTAATAGACAAATTAATCACCTTTCTTGTCCTTAAAATACTAATCCTGTAAAGATGATTGAACTTTAGTTAAAATAACCCCATCATCCTGGAGAATGCATGGGGAAAATGAAAGAAAAGCTTTGCAACTGTGCTGAGAGTCCTAATTAGACAGTGAGCTGAACATTTTTTTAAACTTGTAGGCCAAGCTGCTGACCAGATGCCCTGGATGTTAACTTCATATTTTAATCATGATATTTCTCAATGTTTTTTCACTTAGCCATAAGCAGACATAATAGTAGGGCCAACAGTTATTGAGATGACAGGTTTATCTCTTTCCTCCTGCCCCATGATATGAAAATCTGTGCCCTCTCTGCTTAGTGCCAATGATAATCTTTGTTTTCACATTTATATCCAAGAGGGAGGGAAAATTTTCCATCCTAGTCATAACAGCAGAACAAAGGAATTAAAATCCTCTCCTGGCCACTAGCAGTATTTCTAGTTGTTTTACTGTTGTAATAGATGGATGACATATACAGCAGTTTTCCTTGTGCCAGCAGCTTGCAGATGCAATGGGCATGCAACCTTAAAAATTCCTAGACAGCAAGGCTATAATGCATTTTCTCCAATAAATCTAATAAAATAATTTTGCCTTAAAACAGGGGTCTGCATTTTTAGCACAGGATCCAGTCCTTTTCACCATAGAAATATCCTTTTCACCATAGAACTTTGCTTGAAAAGTTCCCAAAGGAAGCATTCTAGATCAGTCCTAAAAAATAACCTCTCTGAGATGAGCACCATTTTTAGTGATTGACAGGAATATCCAGGTGGCTTTCTTAGAATCAGTACAGAAGGGCTTAGCCCTTGCTTTCTTCTAGACCCCCTCCTCATTTTATTTTTCTGTCTAACCTACTGTTGAAAAATTTCCTGGTAGTCTCCTTTCCATGGCTTAACCAGGTCTAATCCTGCTAGGTTTTTTTTTAAATTGAGCCAACATTGGTTAAGTACTGCCATCTAACTAGGCCAATCTTCTTTACAAGTATGAAATACTTGCTTAGATTTGCATTTGCCTTTTCTTATGGAATTTTGAGAAAATAGCCTCACGGAAAGTATTAGAAACAGTGATTCAGGAGCTTATCCATGAGAATCTACCCATCCTCTGCCTCATCTTCCCATGCCTTGATTACAAACATGCTAGTAGCAGTAGGCTGAGAAATTAGGAAGCCTCTTTTTATAAACCTAGTGGCAAAGATTCCATATGTACCTATCTGATGCAAATGCTAGTTATAGTCAATGACAAGTTTTCAGCTTCATAGTATGTTGACTTTACCCAGCATATCCAGGTAGATTTGTTCCTGCTGGCTAAAGAGACTCAGGAAATTATAAATCTGTGAATGGTGATTATAACACTGAAATTCCTCAGCCAGCATGGGAGTTGAAGTCTAGACATCTTAAAGTTGTCAAGATTGCACACTTACAGCATATATGGATGCTGCAATGCTCCACAGTCACTTGATCACCATTTTCATGCTTTATAGGCAGATTCTGACAAATAGAGTCAATGAAGAAGCCAGTTGTGGTCACATGATGTCTCATTTAACATCTGTGGATATTTCACGTAATGACCACAGTGGAAATTAGGTCATAAGCCTATCGCAGTTATGTGATATCTCACTAAACAACCATGAACTTAGTAACGGAGTTGCTGGACCAATTGTGATAGATAAGCAAGACTATCTGTAAGGAAGATTGCAATCTTCCCTAACCCACTGTAGAACAAAAATGTTTTAATTCTAAATTCTAGGGGAGAAAATATTGACAAAGGGTCTTATCGGTCTGTTTGAATATGGTTCAAAATTCTTTTCTGGGAATATTGTGGGCAACATCAGTTTATAAATTGCATTCAGCTACATCTGGATGTATTTATCTTTTATTAAGTGATAGCCTGTAAATCTTTTATTCTTAGTGGAATACTATGAATATGTTCAAAGAAGAGAACTATTTGGCACTGAAATTGTGATGTTAGACTAGAGTCTTGAACAGGAATTACCTTTAAGAATTCAGTTCAAAAAATGAACAGTCCCCCCCTTCTGGATAAAGGCATTTCTGGTCTTCATACCTACAGTGTTTCTTTCCCAAATGAAAGAGGCATTACAGAAAAGAAGTTAGTTTTCGGGTTCTGCTTCCTAATATAGAAAAAAGCAGCCCTATTTCAGTTAAATATTTATTTCAGTCCTTTTCATTAGACGCTGTACAGTTGCATATGGTACATAACATGCAAAAGAATGTTTGTCAGATCAAGCATGATATGCTGTTTCCAAAAGATAATTATATGAACTAGTCTTACCTCTCAAATCTCAACTATTTGTGCATTGCTAGAGAATAGTTGATGATGATACTACATCCAGAACTGGTGGATGATCTCACGTTCAGGGTGTAAATGCAATCGCTCCCCCCATAATACTGTCAACACCAATAGATGTGCATCCAAAATACCTGCAGACAAAGACTCTGTATAGTAGTGAAATATGCATTCAAAATGCGTTCAAAGGCAAAATATGAAAATATATGTTTTGACATGCTTTCCTTAAAATCTTCCTGTCATGCAGAAACAGAACAAATGGATTTCTGGTAATAAAACATACGATACTGACATAGTCTGGCTATAACCTAGTGTGTTTGTTTATTCCTATTTCAACCTGCAATTTATACTAATAAATCAATGGCTTGTTGATTATTTGCCCCGTACCTTCTCAACTCTGAATCCCAACCTACAGGAATTCACAGCTCAGTTTCCTATTACTTAGTGTAAATACCCTGAAGCCAAGGACAGTAGGGGGAAAAATGTCTTTCTATCTAAATTACTTGAAGCAGTTTGGTTTATTTTTAAAAAAGAACTCTTAAAATGTAGATGTCTGGGACAACTCGAGGTAGCAACAGAAGTTAAATTCATAGGTGGTGGAGGGAAGATAAATCTAAATTGGAGAGTATAGCAAGGATTTGGAAATTGTAAAGGTTCTGATGTATCTACAATGTAACTTGGGAAGGAAATGCTGCTGAGCCATTAGGAGTCTATTGCTCAAATTCAGTAGAGTTTCCAATTTGCTTTGGTTGTTTTTTCTCTTGAGGTGGTCCAAGAAAGCAGTTTTCCAAGAGTGGAATATTCAAGCAGAATATGGAAACAGGTTGCTGGTGTCCCATGCAACACTGTGGGTGGGAGGCTGATGATAAAAAAATCGTTCAGAAGGTCTAACCACCAGCACTCTTTCATGGGCAACAAAATATATGCATATAAGCATAATATGTTATTTCAAAGTGTACTTTTTGGCACCTGCTCTGCCTCTACCAGTCTGAATGATTTCAGCAAGCCTATGGAAATGAGTAGGAGCATCAGAGTAGCATATTTTGTTTCTATAGAAAGGGATTTGTTGTTTTCAGATTTGCAAAGGAACCAGCTCATTCGCACAAACACAACACACACAGGCATGAAATATGAATTCTTTCCTTAAAAAGATTCTAACATTTTTAAAAAATTTGCAAGCTTCTGTCTCCATTGTAGACATTGTGGATTGTAGACAAAACATACCTCTAAGAAAAACACATATTTTTTTGTTTCAGTCACTCTTTAACTTGAATACATAGATTAATGTTGAACAATATAAACACTGCAACACATTTACAGAAAGATGCTCTTAGGAATGCCTCTTCCTGTATGAAGATTATTAAAAGAAGGGCTCAATTCTTGAGCATTTAGTTGGGTTTTAGACTGGATTATACTGCATCTCTGAAACAACATGGGATTGGGAGTGAGAGGCACAGAGTTAGAGTGGTTTTCCTCCTACCTCCAGGGCTGATTCCAGTCAGTATTGACTGGTGGGGAGAGATCATATCTGAGGCTCTTGCTTTGCCAACTTCTTTCCCATCTATTTTTTATTTTTTAAAACATCTATATGAAGCCACTGGGGCAGTTCATCTTTTGATAGAGGGTGAGGTATAGTAAGCATGCTGATGGTACCCAATTATACATTTCTGCCCTGGGTCAACCAAGTGATGCTGTCAGGGTTCTGCCACAGCGTTTGGAGGCTGTGAAGGTCTTGATGGAGAAAAACAGGCTTCAGCTCAACCTTGGTAAGACTGAGTGGTGATGGGTTTCGAGGACTGCAGAATCAGTGATTTTCCATCTTTGTCTATGAATGGCATAGCACTCCTCCAGATAGTGTTGTTATGAAAACTGAGAGTTCTTGTGACCTTAGACCTTCTGCTAGAAGATCAGGCAGCCATAACTAGGAGGAGCTTTCACAGGTCCATTTCGTGCACCTGCTGCTCCCATTCCTCTACCAGGAAGTCCTACTCATGCTTTAGTTACGTTTTGGATTAGTATAATGTGGACTATATGGAGCTGCCCTTGAGCAGCATTTGAAAGCTGCAACTGATCCAGAATGCAGAAGTGCAGGCAGTTTTGGATACTTTATGATACACCCATGTGATACCTCTGCTCCATAAACTGTAATGGCTCCCGGTGGATTTCCAGTGCAAGTGCCTCTTGTAACCTATAAAGCTCTACATGGCATGGGACCAGGTTACTTGAAGGCCTATCTGGCTCTAGGCATTTCTGCTCATTTCATCAGAACTGGCAAGGTTTACATATTCTAGGTCACTTCTATTAGTAAATATTATTTTATGGGACTAGGAGTTGTGTCTTCCCTGTTGTGGTATTTGTTCTATGGAACAGCATCTTCTCTTCCCAGATATCATGATGGCCTTTTTCAAGGCACTGAAAATCTGAATCTGAAACTTGGGCCAGGATTATGATAATGATTAATTTATTTTTTGTATTGAGTTTCATGTATTTAAACTCGTGTGCACTGCCCACTGTTATGAGATGAACAACTATATAAATTGCTTAAATAAGTAAATCAATAAACAAAATGAAAAGTTCCATAACACCACAAAAGGTGTTTGTTTAAATTTGATTAAAAACAGTAAAAATAATATTAATCAGGAATAAGTTTCAGGTAGAGTTTTTATTTTTTTGACCTATTTGAAGTTTTATGTTTTAACTTCTCTATTATTTATGGCCCAATTCAAGAAGTTATTTAACTTTTAGAAGAAACTAAGAACCACTGCAGAAATGCTGATGTGACTTTTTAAGGTAGCTTTATTTCATATTTTACGATACTGTATACCATTTTCAAAGAACCAAGAAAACATATAGAAATAATTGTTTAATGATCTAATGATAATCAAATAGTAAACTTTTAAACAAGAGCATAAATTATTTTATGTTCATTAAGGAGATAAATTTCTTGGTTTCCCCCTCTCCCAGTTTTTATTCACTTTGAGGAAAAAAATCATAGAGTCATAAAATTTAAGGGCAGGATGGGATCTTGGAGGATATCTAGAACCCTTGCCAAGTACAAAATTCAGTATTACAGCATCCCCAACAGATGGCCATCCAGATGGCTGAACATGTCCTGCAAAAATGAGTCCACATCCCAAGACAATCTGTTCTACTGTTGAACAGTTCTTACTATTAGGAAATATTTTTTGATGACCACCCAAAATTAGATTCCCTGCATCTGAAATCTATTGTTTCTTGTTGCATGTTCTGGAATAGGTTCGAACGATTCTGCCTCATGTTCTACATGACAGTCTTTCAGAAATTTGAAGATAGCTATCATTCCCACTATTTTCACTATTCTTCCCACTATTGTCTACTCCAGATGTCTCCAACTGTTTCCCCCAATTCTTTCCTTCCAGCCTCTTCATCATTTTGATTACACATCCCTTTCTAAAATATAAAGCCCAGAACTAGGTGCAATATTCTTGGTATGGTCTGACCATTGAAGAATAGGAAAAAACAGTAATTTCTAAAAAGAAATTGTTTTATTATTTATCACACATATTTCTATGCCGCCAATTTCCGAAGACTCTTGGCGGCTTACATAGGTTAGCTATCTATTTTAGAAATTCCTCTGAAGGGAATGGAATGTGCTGTTCTTGTATTTACAGATGAGGTGCCTGAGAGTACGTATGGATGTCTACTCCCTTGAACAGCCATCTTTCCAGGTCTTGGCAGCCACCAAACTTTCTTCACTTGCTGGAGCATCAAATGTTGATTCAATCACACATGTAAACCAAATAACGTGCATTATTTATTCAAAAACAGTTTTTCATCTCTTTTTTATCAACAGCACTCTTCTGTTCTCTTTTTTTCTTGAGGAAGGGTAAATACACAGACACACACACATATACATATAAACAGTGTAACTATGCAGGCACATATGCAGTAGTTTATTCAGGTTTCAATAATCCTGAATACATTTAGGATCGTCTTTGCTTTGGATGCACTGGATGACAATGCCCATAATTTTTGTTCGGCATGGTTTTAATGGCAAGGTTGATGAGAATTATTATGTAACACAACTAAAAGGTGGCAAGTTGGGAAGGCTGGTTCAAAGTGTTAAATCTCCAAATAGGAGGAAAGCAACCAGATGTTTTTTGATGCTAGAGTCATCCATCGCATTCTATTAACATAGACATTTTAAAAATATATTTATTAATATTACTGATTTGCCATCCTAGGTAGTCTTACTCATTCCTTATTTTCATGGTAAACTGACCTTTTTCTAGCACAGTACTTTATATCCAACTTTTTAACATAAGGATTGCTGGGTTATTTCTCTGTGTTCTGGCTATTAAAAGACTAATGCATCTCATTAAGGAAAGAAAAGAGTTCTCATGGATCAAAACTCTTGATTACCATCAGCAACCATGAAATGCCCTTCTTTTTAGGTGAGTCTTTTGAGACTTCCAGGTGGTCATGATTATAGATTGCAATGATGTCTTAGGAAATTCCTCACATGCAGTATGTACAGTATATAACAGAATATTCTTCCTTTGGAGAAATGACTTAGATAAAAATTATTTAATCAGAGGTCACCTCAACAGTTACTCAACATCCATGTTAAGACACAAATTCTACCTCCCTCCAGAAGAAAACAGTGAGGAGAATCTCTTAGTAAGACTGCAGTAGATGGAGGAAACTATGATCAAGCTATTTACAGTTGGGTATAGAAGTGGGTGCTGCTTCTGTTGCTTCTCCATTCTGAATTTTCACTTCCTAAAGTGTCTTCTTTTTAGAAAAGAAAAAAAAAACTTTTGCATGATTTTGTATTCTGTTGCAGAAGGCAGTGCAAGATAGTTCTTGCAAAACTATGAAAAACAATCGTATGAAGGCCATGGAAAGAGGAAGTTTCAAAGAACCATGTCCTGCTATCCATATGTCAAGATACTGTATTACTCCTAGCATGGTATTACCAACAGAGAACTTTTTTTATTTAAAGATTATCGGAGTGTACAAATACCCTCTCAGATTTTATTACCTTTTTACACAAACCTATCAATGTCTTTCCACAGTTGCAATTTGTCCTGTTTCAAAGGGTAAGCCAAACATTATTTCTTACAGACTGAATTCATATTGTATTATTGCTGATTCTTCTTCTCAGCAGAGCTACCAGATCTCGGCTGAAATACAGATGACCACTATACAGCATAGAAAAGAGTAAATATAGTTACTCAAGTTTTGCAGCCCAATTCTCATGTTTCATATCCTCAGTAACAGGAATGTGAACAGTAACATCTGACTGGTTTTTGCTTCAGCGAACTAGCACATCCGAGTTTGTGCTCATCATCACCATAACAAACTGATTGTTGTCACCAATATAGAGTATCCCTTCAGGAGAGTAAAAACATAACAAGTGAATTAGACTGGAAGGCTGGTAAACATTTATTCAAACAGTGAGATGTAGAGTAGTACCAGAACTACTACTGTACACAAACACACATTTTTGCTCAATGTTTATTGACCAGAATAAATAGGAATTGAAAAAAGGCTCTTTTTCTCATCTTAACAACTCTCTAATATTTCATGTATTGTTGGGAAAGATGGACTTTTCGGAAAGTTTATGCAAGGTCCTTGATATAATTCCACACAAGATTTATTTTTAAATTTTCATTCTGCTGAATGTTATGGGCCATTGATTAATTATATTTTCATATCATTCATTTCTATCTGTTTCTTTTGCTTCTCACAATAAGAAATAAGATTTGCTTCTTCCTAACCAAAGAAACAAATTGCCATACATATAGGAAGCATCTGGCTTTAATATATTAAACAAATGCCTTAGAAACTGTTTGCATATTAATAATAATTCAATTGTTATTATTATTGCATTAATAATAATACCATTGTTGTGTCATTTAATTTATTACTGCATCTTTTTCACCTGGCTCCCAGCATAGTGGGTTCATCTAATGTATTTCATGCCAGAATTCACCCAGATTCTTCAAGTTTGGCAGCAGAATCTCTGCACACTTTTCACTTGTTGATATTTTTCTAATGGAATTTTATAGGTTAAAATCTTCAGGTTAAGTCTTTATAATTTACCAAGAACTTGTTAGCAATCTCTTCTAAACACCCTGTGGATTATATTAATGACATTCTGCTACATTATGGTATAACTTTTGACAATGTGTTCATTGTTTTCCAGATATTAAGGCTTTTATAAAGTGATTGTAAATATAAGTGATTTATAAATAAAACAAGATATCTCACTTCATGGCCAGTCTAGGTGCACAACTGTTATATGCCAAGTAAGTTTTGAACTGTAGTAGACATAACATTCTAGCTAAGGAGCAATCACTTTAAGAAACAACACAATTCCTACAGATTTCACAATTGTAAATATTATACAGCACATCACAGAGTTAGGGAGATCAGCCAAAATAATGTACTAGTCTTCCATTTCTTTTTCCTTTCTTTTCAACAGAAAAACTATAACACTGAATCTGCATGAATCAGAATGGCTCATTCTTTACTTGTTACAGAAAGTCAGACTGTTTAACTTTATTTATCTAGAACTATTACACTTTTACAGGAGCCAAGAGATGGTTATTCTGTCCTCGAAAGATAATCATGTAATTATTCTTTTATCATTTATCACTTTTTTAAAACCACCCAATAACTGAAACTGTTTGGAGAGTTTTCAATAAAACACACTAAAATATACAGTTTGGATGAAAACATATAGAATAAAATCAAATTAAATACAAAATGAAAACACTATAGACAGTAGCAAGGAAGCCATTCAAAATATGACACAAAATAAATTTAAAGCCAATGAAAAAAACTGAAAAAATAGAAAAATCTTCACCTGGTGCTGAAATGATGCTAATGTAGGTGCCAGATGAGCCTCTCTGGGAAGGGAATTCCATAAATGGGGTGTCACTACAGGAAAAGTTAATTCCTTCGTAGAGACTCAGTTAACCTCTTTTGATGGTTTACACAAGAAACAAATGGGAAAATTAAGCAGGGAGGCAGCATTTTGATTTGTTATTCCCATGCACCAAGCCAAGGTTTGTGGAATAATTATAGTTAGCTGAGTTCACTCAATCCCCGACACCATAAACTGGCTTACAAATCATAATAGCTCAGTTCCACATAAGAAGTGCAACAAAAACAAGCCAATAACATTATAGTTTAGTGCAATACAGAAACCAGTCACTTTCCTGGTTGTTTTAGTTAAGTACCCTGCTGAATTCAATCAAAGGTCTGTTCAGTCCAGCCTTCTTTTTCTACAGTGGCCAACACTGATGCCCTTTCAAGAAGAGGTCTGCTGTCATAAGAGATAACTAACAAACAGTTATGGAGGGGTCTTCATGCCACAGGAAATAGAATATGAGGATTACTTCTTTTATGTGTATTAAATTACTTTTGAAAGCTGCAAAAGTTGGTGGCAATAACCTTAAAAATGAATGAAAACTCCCAGTGCTATCTGACATAATCAGTGAAAAGAAGAAATGGTGAGAATGGGCAATACATTCCTGGGAAGGTATTTCTGATAACTTCTCTACAGTTCACGATTGACAGTTTGAGAAAGAAAGAAAAAGAGAGAGAACATGTGTATGTACAATAGTTATGTGGACTTTTGGGACAATATGTCAAAACCCTAGTATAGCACTTGATATGACCTGGTGAGAAAGACATGTTATACTAACAGGGCCATTCAGAAGTTGAAACACAAGTTGCTCTGGCAAAATGCTCCAATACCATCTATTATTGGTCCAAACTGAGGAACTTGCACACTGACTTTTGTCCATTACTCCTTTTTTATGATCTCTGTAGGCTGTTTTTCCATAAGAACAGGGTTCCCGTGGACCAGTTAAGTAGAGGGGTGGGTATACCCTCAGGCAGTTGCCACCCCTTCTATAAATTTGCTGAAATAAAGGAATTAGCTTTAAAGCTCTCTTATTCCACAAAGAAATATAAGGATAGCTTTTATTAATGAATTAAAAACTAAACAATCAAGTAGTTCATAATGAGAATTTATTAATTAAACAATTTGTCAATTAAATAAAAATGTAAAAGTTGGTTTTCTTTAAAAGATTGGAAACCACATTATTTCCACAATTTTAAAAATTTTATTCAAGGATAATGTTGCAATTTATTTTGTGTGTGGTAGTTTTCTGGAATCCATGGAGTATTACTTGGTTTCTTACTAGCTTGGAGCCAAACATACTTTTTTCCTTTAGAACTATGCTTAAATTATGCATTTTGAATTTTCTTTGTATATCTGCCAATATTTCATATCAAGAAAAACATATATTTTGAACAACATAGGCATCAGTGTATTATAATTTCATCATAAAGCTGCTGCATTTTATAAAATGTTATGCATTATTGGTGACATAATGATATCCTTACACATAAGCATCAGTCAGGGAACCATGTGTTTGTGCTGAAAATCTCCTGGTCCATTAATTGTCAAGTCCTGGATTACAAGTTCTTCTATTGAAACCTTGCAGGGTCATCCTGTTTATATCCTTGATAAATTTAACTCTGGCATATATTATTTTCTCTTTTTTTAAGAATAGTTTTGGTGACTGACATTTAGCACATTCAGTGATTATATTATTTTTTTGTCAAAAGGGACCCAATTCCTTTTTATTCTGAATTTGGAAAATTCAAGGCCCAGATCAAGTCTCCAAAGCAGGAATGGCCTTGTGTTTTCTTCATCTGAAAGCAGTGACCCAAAGCTGTTCGCTGATTATGCGTCTGTAGGAGTACATTAGGCAATGTTCCAATCAGATGTCTGTGTCACATCCAAAATTTACAGTAACTCCAAACATGCAGTCTTTTACCTTTTTTGCTTTTTTATATTTTTAATTTAACACCATATCATAGTTAATGCAGCTCAGAGGTGACTACATACTAGTCTAGACATATCTTTCAGCCGTTTTCACTGGAATCATGCTGTTCTGTAACAAAGGAAGCTGGAGAGAGTCGCTAAAGTTTTAGAGTTTTTTTTAGAGTTTTGTCTAAAACAGACCTCACCGTCAGTCTCCAAAAGTTTCTACAGGACTTCTGCTGTATTCCAAGAAACAGAATGTAACTTTCTTGCATGTGTTGTTGTTCTTTTAGGGAAATGCAGCAAATGCTGGAATTCTCATCCTCTAATGCAAGAGGCTTCAGCTGAAAAAACTTATTATCTGCTAAAGCCATCATCTAAATAACAGCAAGCTCTGCAGGGTAAATTTGGAGAAGAATATGTTCAGCAAGTCATGAAAAGGTGACTTCCTGCTTGCCTGCTGGTGAAAAACAGACCTAATGCTTTCTCTTTCAAAACTTGAGCACAGCTTGCAGTATAACTTGTTCATTCCCTGACGTAAAGCTATTGTTTAGGAGAATGCATTAGCAGTAAAGCAATCGGGGCAGCTGCCCAGAAATTCAAAAGGAGATTGGCTAGCCATGCCAGGGTAGATCTACTCAAATGCAAATCCCAGTAGGGATGATTCCCAAGCAGATGTGTTAAAACAGGACTAGCCAGTGAGACAACACATGAGAGGCAGCTGCAGGATGGATTTGCAGACCCAGATGTCAGTAGCTAAGAGGTCTTTGAAGCCAAGGATGGCTCATAGAAGGCCTGAACTGAACTTAGATATTGCTATACATTTATGAAGGAAGCAGCTCCAAGGCCAAGCTTTCTGGCTTTGTGAACAAACATTTGGAAACAACTTCTTGTTTACATTATGCATTTCTTAGTGCAGATGTGTGTACTTGGTTGCAGTGCTTAAAACTGCATTGGATCCAAGCAGAAGCTTAGCATAGGTCTGGTTTAAAGATCCTTTTGTGGATCTTTTGGTTGTGGATCTCCACTGCATTGCATTTCTCTGCCTAGGCTTACTAGGAAAAGGCAGCTAAGTGAGAAAAAAGAAACGGAAAAGTCATAATTCTGTTAATGGAAAGGAATTAAACAAGAAAAATTAATATCAAATTGCTGCTTTGCAGGTACAATATAGAGTTAACTCAAGAGATGTGCAGACATCTTTCCTTCCCAGATATGTATTAGAAGAAGGAGTAGTTCATGCTGGCTAAAGAGGAGGTACTATTTCCATTGAGAAAAATGTATGTATTACCCTTAACTGCACACAGCTGTTGTAGATAATGACTTTACGTGAATAGACGTCCTAGCCAAAGGTCTCAATTTTGCCATCACACCCAAGCATGTTATCTGTGGTGGAGTTCATTACAGCCACAGAATCTGCTATCTATAATAATAATCTACTCATTGAAGCAGTGGAACACTCTGGCTGAAAAATCTCTGCAATGCTATCCAGTACTCAACCTCCTCCATCCAACCCTGGATGGAGAGGATAGCCTGATAGCACCTCTGGTTGGATACACATTAATAACTCTGAGGAGTTTGCTTCTAAATTTAGGGTTCTGAAACTGGATACAGATGAAACCACAGGATCCTTTGATGTCACCTCATTCTTCACCAGAATTCCCACCACTGATGGTCTAACAGCTATTAGGAAAAGACTTGAAGATGATAGCACCCTCAACAGAAGAAGCAACCTCAGCTCAAGCCAGATCTGCTGTCTCCTTGACCTGTGTCTGAACACCACTTACTTCACTTACAGAAGTGACTTCTACAGACAGCAGCATAGCTATGCCATTGGTTCCCCCACACCACCCGTTGTTGCCAACCTGTACATGGAAGAAGTGGAGAACAAAGCATTCTTTCCAATGGATAGTACCAACTACTGGTTCAGGTATGTGGATGACAGCTGAGTAAAAATCAAGGTGCAGGAGGTAAAGGCTTTCACAGACAAACTGTAGACTCAAACATCATGTTCATCAGGGAAGACACTAAGGACAAGAGGGTGGCATTCCAAGACTGTGAAGTTCTTATTGGGACCCATGGCAAGCTAGAAATCTACAGAAAACATAAACACAGAGACCCATACCTGCTGTTTGACTCCCACCATCCACTTCAGCACAAACTAGGAGTCATCAGGTTACTACATCACAGGGCAGAAACCATCTCCACCTCCATGGATGCCAAAAAGAAAGCAAACAGGCACCTGAGGTCACTCTTAAGGCCTATGGGTATCCAAATTGGGCCTTTATTAAACTAACGTCTAGATCTAACAAAAGAACAGCAGACAGAGTTGAAACTCAGAGTCAACAGAAGAACTGTGTCATTCTTTACATGGTCAGTATGTCAGAGATGCTAAAATGGATATTTGGAAAACATCCCATACCTGTGTTTTTCAGACCTACCAATACACTGAGATAGAGATTTGCCCACCCTAAGGATCAAACACCAAAATATAAGAAGACCGATGTAGTATATGCAATCCAGTGCAGTGAGGAATGCTCAGAGCTCTACATTGGAGAAACCAAACAGCCTTTACACAAGAGGATGGCCCAGCACAGGAGAAGCAATACCACAAGACCAAAATCAGCATTTTTAAAGTAAAAGTAAAGATTACCTTGCTAATCGTGGCAGACTCTAGGGTGCAGTGCTCATTTCCATTTCTAAGCTGAAGAGCCTGCATTCGTCCAGGGGACGTTTCCATGGTCATGTGGCCAGCATGACTAGATGCCAAAGATGCATGGACAATGTTAAAGGAGGTGGTACCTATCTATCTACTCACGTTTGCATGCTTTCAAACTGCTAGGTTGGCAGGAGCTGAGGTGGAACAACAGGAGCTCACACTGCTGCATGGCAATGCCAGGTCTTGAACTCAGGCTGCTGAACTTTCAGCCAGCAAGTCAAGTTCTTAACTGCTTTTGTCACTGCATCCCTTTACCTTCATCTAAAAGAAAAAGGATGCTCATTTGAGGTTAATAATGTTCACATTTTGGACAGAGTAAACAGGTGTTTGAGAGAGGAGTGAAGGAATCTATTTATGCCAAAGTGGAAAATCCTTCACTCAGTAAAGGTGGAGGTCTCAGACACAACTTGTCCCTCTTTTTCATGCTGCTCTTTCATTAGTCCCCAGGAAGATTAGGGCCATTTCTCAAGGCCACACTTAACAGCCCATTTGTGAATGAGTAAGAGATTTAGAGTCTAACTTCTATATCTCTACCTACTTACATCTCCTATTGTCCATCTAATGAGCTTAATCAGGTTAAGTGAGAAGTGAAGCCACCCTGGAAAACATATATGGGGTCCCCTAACCAACTTTCTCTCAGAATGAAAAAGCTGCTTGGATAAACAGCACAATGTTTCTTACCAAAAAGAAAAGAAGTCCAGTTGCCACGATTCAACCTCCAGACAATTCTACCTGGATGACTGAGAATCTTCATTAAGGACTTCACATGAAAAACAAGATTTAATTTCATCGCCCCTTACTTTTGCTAGTGGGGAAAACATTAAAGAAAAAAGTACACATGAATTTCATGCACCTTCTTCAAAGACACTGAAATATTTGCAACAATATAACTTTATTAAGCAATTTAGGCCATAATAGGAAATATATAGTTATAAATTTTATATTTGGTTATAAATTATCTTTTTACTCCTGGCCAAACTAGCAAAAATATTGAAAAAATAGTTAAAGCAAAATTCCTATAGAAGTTATTATTTTGAAAAGTTTTTAAGAGATAAATCCAATTTCCTGTTATGGGAGAATTATTTATTCATTTATTTGTTTGCCCAATTTATATAGCCACCCATCTCCCAAACCAAATGTCTCTGAGCAGTAAATTATGAAAAAGAATTATTAATATAAAATGTTTATAAATATATGAACAAGGAATAAAAATAATAAGACTGGTTTTAAAATGCTGTGGAGAAAGTACAAGGTTTGGTTCTTAGGTATTTATGTCCCAATATAAGCTCAAATACTATGAATCTATTATCTTTCTGCCTTGAGCATTATTCTGTAGGCAAAATGGTGAAACTGCGTGCATCAGCGTTTAGGTGTGATTCCAAAAGATTGTTGAAGCTTGTCTCAACCTTGAAATCTCCAGCTTGAATCACAAATTTAGTTCTCACAATCACCTGGCATGCCTAGAGGAGATCTGTGCACTGTAACAAGACATACTTTAACAATTCGTCTTTAAATGTATATATATGTAGCCTGCCATAGCAGATCATTGATTAAGCTGTATTCTTATTTATGTATTCTTGTATTAAGATATTACCATTAGGGCCCAGGCTTTCTATTCAGTAAAACTGGTCTATTTCTGTAAGTAAAAAAAACCCTAAAATGTCCATATAGTTATGATAGTTATATTTTTAAATATGCAACTTCATTAAATATGCACTTATAAAAAATAGCCTGGCTCTCCCTTAAATATTATTTTTCTTTGAATCTAGAAATGTTTCAAAATTGATATAAGTAATTCATCCATACTGGATTCCATTCTGCTATTTTGTCTGGAAAAAAATCAGTGACTGATTTTTTTCTGCCTTTATTATCCCTGTGTATTTGTTTACACAAATAGGTGCATCTGTGCTTGCATGGCTTTCCAAGCATATGGACAAAATTAAGAAATAACTTTAATTTTAACACAGACATTTTTTTTAAAAAAGAAGCTATTCCTACTAGCTTTCCCAAAAGTGACCCTGAGTGATCTCAAAAAGAGATCAGTTGAAATTGTGTTTCACCACAAGAAGTAATGGGACATTGGAAGAGTTTCTGGTCACTAGGCCAATGGAGAGTAGAAAAAGAGACTCCCATTGTTCTCCCGCCCATTGCATTTCTCCAGTTCAATGGCATAAATTCAAAAATTTTCTGGGTGCCTTCATTCCCTAGACACAAAGCAAACTTTTATTTCAACAAATTGTTCCATAACTTTCTACCTGCTTAGGCATAATTGTCCTCCATCTCTAAACTAGGCTGATAAATGCATTGCTTTAATTAAGTTTCATAACTCCTTCAAAAGCAGGCATATTCACTGAAGGTAACAATAAACAAGAGGCAAAATGGCCCTGAAAGAGGCAAATGACAATCATTGACGTCAATTTTTCTTGTCCTACTAAACAAGCATGGAATTTGCATTTTTTTTTTCAGTTTTCCATGGCAACCTCCTAACTGAATAGAATGCCCCAAGACTATACATCTTTCCATCAAACTGTCTTTTTCTGTGCTGGCTTTTAAGAAATCCTGACATTTGCATTAGTGTCCTGATTCTTCTGCAGAAGTTATGTCAAAAGAAATTATGCTGGTTCTTTATTAAAGGCCGTCAACTGGCAAGCAGACTTGTAACTCCATTGCTGTGCAAATGCAAAATAACAACAAACATGTGTAATGCAGCCTTTACTAATTACAGTTGATCAGATGTTTCCTGTTGTGAAGAACAACACCGATTACTATCTGTTTAAACCCTAAAGGAAACAATTTATACAAAGCTGGAAACTAGATAAAGTGATGCATCAACGTGTCTTTAACAAGAGAAGGATTTTGGCAGGAATGTCTCCAAACCAGTACAAATGATAAGGCATCGAAAGCATGTTTGAAATTAGTTTCCTAGAATAACCAGGTTTAATTCAAAGCTCTTTTCTGTGTGCAGGGCACGTGACTTCCTGCTTTATATTCACGATTTTCCTTACTGATGCAACTCTCAGGCATTTTAGTAAATGTTTAATGCTACAGTAGTTTTCCCAACTTGTCTCCTCCCTGCAAAACTTGAAAAATTATCCAAAGATCAAATTATATGTTATGCATATGCCCATTATTTGGATCTGCTGTCTATATTTTTAACTAGACAGAAACTAGGGAAAAGCTGTCACTTTTAGCAAGCAAGCAAGCAAGCAAACAAACAAACAAGCAGTCCATGCTCAAACAGATCTTTTCTGCCTCTCCAACAATTGTTTGCTTTACAGTACTTATTTCCATTACAAACAATGTTTGGAGAGGGGGAAGGAAGAATACTTTTGATCAGAATTCAACCAGGCTGGAGACACAAATATCTCCTCTCTGTGTCTATGCTTCAGAAATATAGGCAGGTTCACTCCCCATCTTCACAGCTGAGCTTTGCTTTAAAAAAGCCCACCAATCCATCAGTATCTTTCATGTTAAATATAGTGTCATGAGTATGACAGCTCACCAGTATGATATCAACTCTTGTGATGCTTCACACACTAAATGAGGATTCTAAGCCAAGGACTCTTAAGACCAGATAAAAAGCAATAGAAACAAAGGGAATACAGTGGCGCCTCACAAGACGAGATTAATCCTTTCCGGAAGAACGCTCTTAGCGCGAAATGCTCATAAAGAGAAACGCAGTTTCCCACAGGAAACAATGGAAAGTCAGATAATCCGTTCCACGCCCCCCAAAATATTCACCAAAAAATCATTTTCAATGGAATTT